>OX359245.1:61310867-61385174 GCA_947179485.1 Allacma fusca
CTTGTGTTCATAGATTTTACAAATAGTCATGCGTTTGACGTGAAACATATGCAAAGTTTTTTTGCATGTCAGGTTTGCGAAAATGTATGCACGTATATATATATAGGATGGGCATGGATAATTGCTTCGTATAATCGTAAGCCGAAGAAGCAGGACATGATTACTATTTTTGCCAATCATTTTAACGTTCCTCCAGCACATCTCAGATACAGCCTGCCTTCCCTTCAAAGGTATCATGCTGACATGCAGTTCGTAGCAATATGGCTCCCAAAGCTTGCCTGCCACCTGCGTACATCGTTTCGAAGATTTTGTAGTCACAGGAGGTGGCTTGATCAAATCTTTTAAAGCACGTGATCAAATATGACGTGATCCTAAAACTAGTTTCCTGCTGTGGGCTGTCAAGAACAGGGAAGGGAAGGACTTGAACCTATGTATGTATATATACTTATGTATGTATGTATACGAATTTTTTAATTCTTGGGATATGATTTTTCGATTCATGACTGGTAATTAGTTGTCGGTTTTTATACACTCATTTATATTTACTCAAGCCAGGCATACATACATATATAGGTCGACAACTGATGATTCAGTAGTTCGTTTAAATGCATATTGTCCATTTGAGTAGCTTGCTGTTCCATTGATTATTAGTAGTTGATTTCCTTTAATTGTATATTTGATTTCCACTTCTGTTGGTTGTAATTCAGTAGAAGTTTATGCAGTGACAATGCTTGGTTTAGCGAAATGCAGTATATACTCTTTAAAATATAATATAAGATTTTCGTTTTCTCTACTCGCGACAAGACATTCCAATCTTTATTTTAATTTAAGTGCCCTCAGAAATCACGAAGGGACCAAGATCGATGTCAATAAATGTAACTCAAAGCTTGTTGTTTTTCAGAATAAATTATATTTATAAATATTTAATTGCATTCCATCCTAATTAGTAGTTCGTTTTCCAATTTTGAGATATTATTGACCGAGATGTGACATCCCAGTAAGATTACATTGCAGTTTATTCAAAGTTTCACAATCTCTCCAAAATTTTACTCTCTAGATATTTTAATGATCAATCAACATGACATTAATTTTAAAAAAAAGTATTCAACGACTTTTTTCTAAAGGGGGAGGGCCAGTGTGTGATGATTTATTCTTACTAAAAATAATCTTGAAATTTTTATCGAAGATTTGATACAAATGAACATACCGCCACAATATTGACCAGAATTTCGAAATTTCGATTGGAATTGTTTTAGCTGTTAGAACATTTAAATTATATGAACTGAGGTATCGTTGTTATCGAGGTACTGCATCTCATTCAAAATTTACTAGAACTTTTCGATCAACTCGGCCAAAAATAAAAATAAAATCGATCGTTTTTTCGAAATTTTGAACACCAGTTGACTTTCTAGGTGAAAACAGATATTAACATTGTGGTCGTGTCATTAGTTACAATCGTTATGTAAATGCTTACCTTTCATTTCTGACTGTCTTCATTTTTACGTGAAACTTCTTCGGACGTGTTTCTGAGGAAGTCTGTTAGAAATTAAAGTGAACAGATGTGGAATTCAGAGCTCCTTTACAAGTTAATCTTCATAAGCGAACATTAGAGCATCACCCCGTGGGATATTTTAGGCATGTGCCCGCCCGCGGCCCGTAACTGTTTACCCGTACCCGCCCGGCCCGAAATTAAAGTTCAACGATAAAGCCCGGCCCGGCCCGTAAAATTTAAAAAAGCCCGTAGCCCGCCCGCTAATACTAGTTCAGGTTGTAAATCTATAGTTATTGACCCAGATTAATTTTCTTATTCTAAATACAACTAATATAAATAATAATAATAATTAATTATGTTAGAGACTAGAGAAATTTAAGTAATTAATAAAAATACTATAATTTATTATTAACATTCTAAATTCTAATTTTACATTTTCTACTTCTTTTTAATGAAATTGGTAAGAGCTAGGGTTGTTTCCACTGCAGATTTCTAACAATTATGTTTGGCCAGAGTTGATGCCCATCCCTCCTTGGCGCGATTGCCTGCTAAAATATTCCTGCACGCATTGCACTTCACATACTTTATGGAAACCTATAGCCAACCAGTATCTGTTTAAATGTTTTCCAACCTTGCTTTTTTCCGGCTATTTCCTGTAATTTAATTCGTTGACATTGAATGTTAAGGCTTTGTTTTATAGGCAAAATTACAAACGTTTGAAAATCGTCCCATGTATTCAAGTCAATGTACTTTTACAACCCCTGATCCTGCATGCACCACTCATGATTTTTTTCACGGGCTTTTATGGGCTTTCACGGTCTTTTTTAACCGCATTGAAAAGACCGTACCCGCCCGTAACCCGTCAAGCGTAATAAGTTTTACCCGTACCCGCTCGAAGCCCGGGCGGGCCGGGCTTTTTACGGGCTTACCCGTAAATTTCAACCGCCCGAGATACTCTAGCGAACATTACAGTACAGCGCACAAGCTATCGATCAAATGCAACTTCAACGCCACAGCCTTACTTTCTGGGGCACGTGCGGCCACTGAAGACAACTGATTCGGGATCCTAAATATTAGCTAATCAGCATTACCAGACTATACCTCAATGCCGTGGTCCCAATCTTTCAATTCAATTCAAAAAATTCGTTTTGATTCAATTCAACTTATGAATTGAATGAAATACAATGATTCGATTCAATTCACGATTCACAGGAGTCAATTTGATTCATTTTTGCGTCCTGAATTGAATCGAATGATGATTCAAATCATTCAGACAGTAAAAGGTGGTAACGTTGACTGTAACATTAGGAGATTCGAGTTGCATATCCTGCTAATTAATTGTCCCATTATGGCCTAAATTGGACCGTTAGTAAATGCACTAATAATAATTAATAATAATTGATGTATTTAATGCAAAAAAAATATTATTTACGAAATAATTGATAAGTCGGTTTCCAACAAAAATGTCTCAGAAACACGTGCGAGTTTTTTAATGTGATGCTTTACTAGCTGCATTTTTAACAGGATATGCAAACAAATTCGTTGCACGTGAATCATTTGAATCGCAATTCAAGGCATTTCGCGTGATTTCATTCATGAACTGAATTGAATGAAATGATTCAATTCATGTTTTGAATTGAATCAAAAAATGATGAATCAGAATTGAATTGAATTGAATCGAATCGAGTTTTTTTGATTCAGAATTGAAAGATCGGGACCACTACTCAATGCAGTTGGTAGAACTATTGGGGCAGAAAATACTGTGAACGTTTAAAGAGTAGCATCTAATTATGGAATCTGTATAGTTTAAAAATGGGGAAGCTGCAAATAAATTAAAAGATCTCCATTTCGTCAGGATAAACAATCCCCTAAGAAAAGTAATGCTGATAGGATTATCACCTTTTGTAAGTTACAACATGCTAATACATGAGCTAATCAAATAGGAAACATCAATACTTTCAATACAGCCTGAGGACCCCGAGACACAAAAAATTAAAAAAGGCTAATGTGACTCGCAAAATGGGGGGAGGACAATTGTATAGACTTCCTATCCGTTACATTTTTTGGGGGTACAATGTCCCAATTTCCCTCTTATTCCAGGATTGATTGACTTTTTGAACACATTACTTCTCTGGGATTCTGGAAATTGCTTTCGGTTTAATATTACACAACCCCGATTACAAGTACTGTATTACAGTAATGGTAGCGCGAAATTATTCTAAGTGGGAAAAATGACTTGATCATCCTAATTATCCTAAATGGTGGGATACAAAGGCATGTTCAATTGTGCAAAATAATTACATAACATATCATCATATCGTGTAACGTTGCTATCTGCTTCTTAGAACGTAGACGTTGGCATTCATTGTGAAATTACAAACTTAAAAACTAGAAACACGGAGCAATAATTCGTTTTAATTACACTGATTTCTCACCTGGTGAGGATATAATAACATAATGGCATTTCCCGATTTGTGATCTCTGTTTAGGTAAAATATTTCGTAATTAATTACTTTTATCAATCATTTGAGTAGTCAAATCATATTAGGCTCAGTATCTAAAATCAAGTTCCAACATTGACAGACTTCTGGTGATACTTAGAATCCAAATTCTCCCACATGCTAAACAAAAATATAAAATACTTGTACTAAATCCAGAGAGTTGAAATGTGATCTGTCAGTTATAGATTCGTCTATGATAATAATACGGTTTATTAACTACTGACATGTACGATCAGGGACTAAACCACGCCGGGAAAAGTGGGGAGTACAACGACCCTCACCAAAAATGGTTGAAGTAAATGACAAAATATCCCATATTTTTTCATGATTTCGGCCTTATATTTACGTATTAGGAGTTTTGCGTTTATGTAGAACAGAACAGTGTGATAAATAAATTGAGTAAAAAGGACTACGAATTCCGAGAAACCTTTTGGTGGTAGTCATTATACACGAAGGTCCCCATGAGCTCTTCAATTTCCAGTTGCTTTTTACAATTTCTGGGAAGCAGTGAATGACGCAGCAGGGGTTTAGTCTTTCCTGTCCAATTACGAATCTTAGATGTTTTTATTCGCCGTAAAGTGATCTCTCAGCTGTTGCGTATAGCTGATTGGGAGCACGATTAAAATTTTTAAAAAGTTCCTAACTTCAGAGAAAATTTGACGAGCATCTGGGAGACAGGCCGTAAACCATGACAAAAATCCTGTTATAAAGCTTTGGTCTACCCCTTCAATCCCATGAATCATAGTCATTTGAAGATTAAGTCTCTCTGAATTGAACTGGTACGAATCTGATATAGCATCTATTTGGTGCTCCCGGTATTTTGGTTTTAGTTGATTCCAGTTAAGCAATATTTTCTCTAACTCCTGGACTTTCGTGATCCCGGGCTGATCAAAACAGTAAGGTCGATCGAATGGTTGAATATGTTTTGGTACTTTACTTCTGCAGTTGTAAAGACAGGTGGATTATTTATTCCATACCGCTTTGGTGTTTTGCGGATTCGGACTAGAGAAGAATGTTCTAAACGAAAACAGTCACAGGCTTCCTCCATGCGATTCCAAAGCCCACTGAAGACGTCCTGCCTTTCTGCTTTCTAAAATTGTAATTTCGAAGCTTGAACAGTGCCACTGACAATGATTTTCGTAAATCACCTCAACAATTTCGAAAATCCCTGTTGACAAAAGATGCTTTCAGTAAAACACCTCAACGATTTCAAAAATCCCAATCCCTGTTTTTAATCCCGTTTGAAAATCTCCCTGCGGAAGGCATTTTTTCCCTGGGAAGATTCTTCCCGTCTTTTCACATAAATTCGACCCCTGTTTTTGAGCTGCATATATAATCCAGAGTGAGTTGCACATATGTCCGCTGACTTCGGTGTGTGCAAAATGTTTAAGAGATACTCATAATTTTGCACTGCAATGGTGACACTAGGCCCTCTAACCGTCCATCTCGTCGGAATATTCTTCGTTGTCTTCAAATGAAACTTTCCTGTGCTTCAATTCATAGCTATGATTCAACCGTATGTACTGTATACTATATACCAAAACCTTAAGGTTCTCTAGCCTAGAAGCTTGAATGAAGTCCCAAATACGACTGATGCGACATGATGCACTCAACGGATAGTAGCGAAACGTTTTACTGTTTTTCTGACTGGTTGGGCACACGCACGCTCTTGTAATTACATGTTAGGTTACTAACTGATCTCTCGAATGTCTGATTTTGGTAAATTTAGAGCTATTAATTCTGGAACTTGACATTTGTTGCCAAAATTGAGGGGGTACAATCCATATACTGTACCACCCTGGATACAATCAGGGGGTACACAGTACCACCTGTACCAATGGGCTGTTTAGTCCGTGTACGATTGAGACATTTATTGTTCCAGCAACAATCAAATCCAATCAATGTCTTCAATCTGAAGACTCCTGTCTATTACGAAAATGCAATCTTGAAAACTGTGGGAATTTTTCATGCTATTTAGTTTTAATTTTCCAATACTGAGAAACTGAGATACTGCACTCAAAATTATCTCAAAGATATGATAAGGGCATTGTATTATTGCATTGAACTTATTCATAACGTAGATTTTGCTACCTGTTATCTTTTCAACCTTTATGTAATCATTTATAACTACTGATAATTCCAGTACTTAGTCATGCTTTTGAAGAATAAAAAATATAAGGTCGCAGATATTTTAATTTTTTATTTCGTGTAATATCTTTGGTAATCCTTTAAATTAGTACAATCGGAAATACCCAGGTAGGTTCAGGTACTTTTAAAATATACCCGGGTACAGGTACTTCTTTGGGTACTTTTTGGGTACAGGCACTTCTTTGGGCACTTTTTGGGTACAGGCACGTTTTTGGGTACTTTTCAGGTACGGGTACTCCTAATTTGGTTTGAGTACAGGTATACAGGTTCAGGAAAATTGAACCCAGGTATTCAGGTACAGGTACGAGTACAAGTTCAAAAAATCCATGTAGCCATGATTCAGGTAAAGGTTCAGGTACAACATTTTTGTGCCCATGCGGGGCACTAATATAAACAATAAGAGACCCACATGGGCGCATTTTATTCTTTCACTTGAATTTAATCACCACACCATATACAATTTTTCTAACTTGTGAAGCTACAACTGAGAAGCTTTTACAGGTTCTCCTCGGTTGATAGAGGGTTGGGAATCACATGTACAGGGTGTCGTACACACGACTTCCCCTTATGCACGTAGGCACAGAGCTAGACGAGTTGGACAAACACCGTTCAGTCCATTCTAGGGGTGAGTATCTCGTTGGTTTTAAAATTCTCGTATGTCTCGTTCTCGTTTCTGTAAAAAATACGAGAACGAGATATTTCGAAAACGAGAGTAGCGATAGTAAGCAACAGGGTTGGCAAAAAACCGGATTTTATCAATAAAGGCCAAGCCAGTGGCAAGAAATGGTAACAACCGGTTTTTATTGGACAGTGGACTTATTTGGATAGTATTAATTTTGGCCATTTTATACCAACCTATACAACAGGTCCGGGCCGGTTAGAACCGGATTTTAACCAATAATAACCAGACCATTTCTGACCACTTGGCAACCCTGTGTTCATGCATGCGTAATAATAGCCAAGCCGGTGGTACGTTTTGGTTAAAACCGGTTTTTATTGGACAGTGGATTTATTTGGATAATATTAATTACGACCATTTTATACCAACCCAAGCAATTGGACCAAGCCGGTAAGAACCGGATTTTAACCAATAACGGCCAGGCCATTTATTGCCACTTGCCAACCCTGGTAAGCAATGAACGAGACAAACGAGACACGGCAAAAACATGGGTTTTCTGTTAAAAAATGTGTTCTGTTGAAATCTATGCAACTTAATTGTAGCCTGCACAAATTCTGGTAAGAGAACGTAGAAGTTTATATAATTTGTACTTATCAAACCAATCTCAAGACGCAAAATATATATTTTTGGGTTTGGACCATAAAATTTGAAAACATGAAAACACTGAAAAAAGTAAATGAAGGCCTCCTGTAATAATGGCTAGAACCAAGAGTTGCAAAACGTTTCAATTGGCCAAATGATATAGAAAAACGACTCATTTTCCCCACTGATATTGGCTTAAACAAGATTTAATTGCAAACGATACTCTCGGTAAATAAAGCGAGATGTCTCGTACAGTCTCGTTGATGCAAAAAGAACGAGACAAACGAGATTCTCGTCTCGTTGTCTCATTATGCTCACCCCTAGTCCATTCCTACCATTAAGGGAGTATATCACAAGTCTTGGCTCCAGCCGAGGACCGAGGAAATATAGAATAGGAGATAATTGAGAAGGACAGGAGGTTTTGGATTTTTTGGGAATTGATTAACGGACGATCTTTAGACTGAAACGTCTAGCGAGCCATGCAGATGCGCTGCTTCTAGTTCTTGTCCGTCTACAGGATTTCCACTGCTAGCTTCCTTTGTGCATCCAGCCCATGGCTCCAGCCTTCAGAGTGCAAGCGCCTTTCAAGCTCTTCTCCTCACCTCATCCGAAGATATAGTAGAAGACAAAAAACAGTTGAAATTATTTAAAAGTATCAGAGCTTTACTGGAATCGAAATAAACCCCAGTCGCAACGAACGGGACGCTCTGACCACTCAGCCATCACTACTTGGCTAGTTGCATAATCTATTGTCAGTACAGGATTCATTGAACCGAAGGTAGAGGTGAGATTCGGGGTTGACTTTAAGACTGAACCCGGAATACTATAAACCTGAAAAAGACTATGGGACCGACCTGGCCCGCCAACGGGGCTAAATAATTGGTATTCAACCATGCCCGTCTTTTGCACCTTAAACTTTATGAAGCCCCGAACTCGTTAAAAACCCGGTCTTCAAAATAAAATCCCGATTTTTAAATGGTTTTAAAACATGACGAAAACTCGGCTTTTTATTGACAATCGAATCCGCTGTGAAACCTTTGTAAACGAAACTTTCATAGTGTATTCTATTTGTATATAATATCCATCCCAACTAACACTCAATTAGCGTACACATGAGAAGCAAAATTTATTATTGGCTCTGAAAATTTCGAACCTAGAGTATCAAAAGAGAGTTATCGTTTCAAAATGTTTATGTATGTGTACGTATTAAACATAGTGAACGATTATTTAACATGAATACACCTGAAAGCAATCGAATCACGTAAAGCGAAGCACGTCAAATGTAAGCCACATATAAGTCCTAAATTATATTCTAGTATTATTGTCGTTTCATTTTTAATTTCTGATCCGCCTAAAACCGGAAATACAAAATGCATGCAGGCCAAGCCCGATCGATATCTTACTACAAAGTTTGTGTGAATGGTTGTATACAGGATTTATACCATTTTGTTCTTCAGTGACGATATACAATCTGCATAATCGTGGTAAAAATCTAATGATAGCAATATACATAAATGGAATGCCATCCTAGAGGAAACCGCTATACAGGAATTTCACTGTACACGCAGAATTGCAGCATGTTTTTTTTAAACCCGAACTCGATCGTAACCTGACCTGTACTCTCTGGTGCGGATCCTTGCTCTAACCGAACTTGACCCGAATCTCAGGTATGTTTTTGTAGCTGACCCGAACTTGTCCCGAACCCGACCCGGTGGGTATTTTTCAGGTACTATCTGACAGAGCTTCTGCCGGGGACGGGACGTCGGGACACTGGACGGACCGGGACGGGACGTCCACTGGGACAAAATAATTGTCCCCGTGTTGTATTCGGGACGGGTCGGGGACAAAAAAAATTGTCCCTATTATTTTCGGGACGGGACGAGAACAAAAAAATGTGACCCCATTATATTCGGGACGGGATAGGGACAGAAAAAATTTTCCCCATTATTTTCGAGACGTTTTTTAAAAATTTTGGGGACGGGACGGGGACAACGTTTTTGTCCCCATGTCCCGATTATCGGGACGGGACCGGGGACAACGTTTTTGTCCCCATGTCCCGACTATCGGGATGGGACCGGGAACAAATGTTTTGAAAAAATATCGGGACGGGCCGGGGACGGGACAGGAATTTTGTCCCCAACAGAAGCTCTGCTATCTGATACCTGGAAGCAGCACTGGTTACATTATTGAGTCGCGCAAATATCACTTCGCCACTTGGTGACTTTGCGTTTTTTGAAGAACAGAAGTGCGTTACTCCTTTATGAATACCTAATCAGGGATGGGAAATTTAGACAGATGACCTGCAGGATTGGATTAAGGGATTGAGCAAAAAAATCCGATCATTTGAATTGGATTAACGGAATGAGGGGGAAAATTCCAAACATTTGGATTCGATTAGCGGATTAAAGGGGAAAATTCCGATCATTTTAATTGGCTTAACGGATTGAGCGGAAAAGTTCCGATCACTGGGATTGAGGGATTGACGGGAAAAATCCAAAACATGTGTATTAGATAGATTAATGATTAAATAATAATAATTAACATTGATGAATGGAAATTCGCAGACTTACATTGGACTGGCGATTTCCAATAAAGATGCATACATTAAAGGATTGATGAAGAAACAACAATCGATCAAAACATTTCTAAAGGATTGTCAATTTAAATCATATACAAATTAGATTAAAGGGTCAACATTTGTCAGCACATACATACGTAGATGTTTTGCACCATTGGCCACCACAAATTTGGCAATTCAGGTAGGCGAATTTGGCGAATAATGCGACGACGTAAATATCCAAACAGTTGGTTTATATTACCAGGTTGGTTCTAATTATTCAAACTCAATAGTATGCAATTATTTTGTGGATGGAGTGGGACCCGAAATACTAATCTTCAAACAAAAAGATATAGTTCAACAGTTCACATTAAAATTCCAATCTGCATGTTTATGATAAATTTTTCAATTATTGTATTAAACCAAATTACTGGTTAACAAAATATACACAGATCTGGAACAATAGTACTGAGAATTTGTTACGCCGTAATCAGTAAAAAAAGCTTTAAGCTACTACTATGTTACAACGTTCTTTGCTACATTTATATTTCTATAAACCAAAACGACATGACTGGTTTGAAAACGTTAGCCTTAGGCATAGCAGTAGATACAATCCAATCCATACTACTGACGACAATGGATTTTAGGGTTAGGATTGACAAAATATTTCATCAAATATTGGATTCGGATTGGGGATTAATTTCTTGGCCATGCAAATAATTGGATTTGTCAAATAGATTAAAATGAAAGCTCTGAGCCGGGATTGAGGAGTAAGGATTAGAGTCAAGTTTGCTCAACACTTGGATTAGGATTGGGATTAATTATTTCTAAAAAAAACTTGTAATCCGGGATTAATTTAATCCCGGATTAACAATCCACTCCCATCCCTGTACCTAATCGAGTAAAAATGTTTGCGTTAATTCACAAATTTCATTTATTTATTCAAATCCAACTTCAGGATGGCATAACAATCGTATTAGGTTGATAAATACATCCATTAAATAATCAGGGATCCAATTCTAGAAACTTATCTGCAACTATTGTAAATAATAGAACTTGGGAAAACAAGCAAGTCACAACAAATGAGAATTGAGGAAGGATTGCAAAGAGCCTTTTATGCATTGGAACACTGCTTCTCCTTAGTTGCTTATTAACAAATCCCACTGTACATGGCGTTGATCATCTGGGCATCTAAGGCTGACAAGGCAGTCCTTTGCCCTAAACGACTTACAGCCACGCTGCTGCTTTTCGGAGTAATGGTCTGAATGGCAGTGTTAGCGGCAAAAGCGTATGCTGAGTAGTGCATGATACTGTCGAAGTCATATGGCATGTTGTATAGGGCAGCTACGGCAGTGGTGTAAGTAACGAAGTTGTACTGGTACTCTAGAATGGGCCCAAACAACCATCAAAATTCCAGAGGATTCATATTTCGCACTAACATAGAGTGCACTGACTGTAGCATACCTCCTTATTACGTCAAACTTCATAAAACAAAACAGTTTACAGAAATTTTACACGATACTTGCTTTTAAACGCAAAATCATATACCACTGATATTGCAGGTGGTGAGCACATATGTACGTATTTCCTCAAAATGTGAAATCAAATTGAAAAAGTTGAAATTAATTTTTGTAAACTTACGGCTTGGAATATTATTGAAATTTATGGTCACGTAGTTATCTCTGTCGGACCGGGATTGGGTGTGGTAAAATCCAATGGTATGTATCAATTCATGAGCAACGAGCCCACTTATAGCACAAGTTCCGGAGGGGTAGTCACCCTGAATGTTGACAGTATTCGCTTTCCCAGACTGCACCCCTACATCAGCCCAACAACCAGTTCCATCCGCCCCCCTCACAATATTAACGTAGCTGGCTTGCGATACTCGTGGAGTAAATTTGATACAAGTGTAGTTTGAGATCAATTGCAAAGCCTGTTTTACCTGTGCCAATTCAGAGGCAGCTGCGGAGTAAATGTCACCATTATAATTGAGTTTAATGCAAGGAAATGTTATCTCAACAATAATTATCACAGTATGTTAAAACCGTATTTCATCGATGAGAAAATTTTAAGCGAAGTTTTAAAACTTCTTTGATTTTTATAAAAACGTTTGGAATCTTACGGAAACTTGTATCGATGATATAAGGGATAATTCCTTGAGGCCATCTGTAGTTGCTGCCTACAATCCCTTGCTTGAGTTCTTCCAATTGGTCTTCATTGAGTCTCATGTCGCCCCCAGGGTAAGGCCCCCTTTCGTCCATGTTGTCTCTCCGAACAGCTGGAAGTAAAGTAAAAGAAACTTTAGCTACAGATTCTAGCTATAAAATAAAATGCATCGCTTTATTTTACTACTGAAACATATTAATAATTACCTTTTTCAGCAATTTTAGGCTCATCGAATTCGGCGACAAGAGGTCGGTATTTGCAAGACACTGCTGCCACCAAAAGCAGTGGGATGAAAATATTAAGGGTGTTCATTTTCCAGGTCGCTTACTTGTTCTGACAATGTTGCAGATATGAATGTTTAAAGGTGTTGAATAGCTCTGATAATCTAAAATTAGCAGGATTTTGCTCTTTTATATGATTTTTTTGCGGAAACGAGTTCATGTGCCGGAGCATCCAAATTTAGCTCCAGCTGTGTGCTGTCGAAGCTGCTTCCTGTAAGTAAATGATTAATTGTGACATTTCTCTGCTTGGGTTTTTGTTTGCATTCCTATTAGAGCAAATTTGAAAAGAATTCTATCATTTATAGTTAGCTTAGGATTTTTGTAAAAAGCTTCTCAAATGGTGATATGCATGTACATGCGTTCGTAACCAATGATGTTTTATCCTGATTGGGGCTGTACAAATAAAGGTTGTAAACATGACAATTTATTCGACTATTCCGTCATCCTAAACTGATCACATTTGTTGACAGGTCAATGAATGAGGAAATTACTGATAGTTACGTTTTTACATCATTGTGTTACACGCTCATATGTACTCAGGGTGCAAATAAACAATTATTTTTGTAGTATTTAAATGAAGCATAGGAATAATCCATAGCGATTTTGGGGTAATGCAAGAGGGAAGTCCAGCAGGTATAAGGAATAATCTTATTTGAAAATATCCAAAATTTAGAGAAATGCTCAAGTGTTTTAAACGGAAGTTTAGTTTTGTGTTCCTTAATGCAAATTGAAATATTTAAATTCAGGATTTGTATTAGATCTCGGAAGAAAATTTTCGATAAATTTTGCTTAAAATAATTACTACCTAATTGCATGTTAGTGTAGGTAAAGAAGTATTCAGTCTTCTCTTTGGATGATCCCAGGATAAATAGTCTCTTTATTGTCTTTAAGTACACATACTATGACAATCTTACAGTTCAGTGTTTTTACATTGCATGTCAATTTTTTGATTTCGCATACCATGAGAAAGCTTGTTGCATTTACTAGTGTGTACGTATTTCATGTATCCACAGAATAACAAATGCCTAAGGATTTTACAATGATTTGGGAAGTGAGTAAAATATATTAACTCTGGTACAAAAAGCTGCCATGCCAAATTGAAACGCAAATGAAATGTGGACAGTTCCATATAGGACGGAAATAACCAAATATTCTTGAAGAGGAACAGGTTCCCAGCGTTCCGTCATAGCTCGTTTTTATCTAAACAATGGAATAGCACACTCCACTAAATTAATGTCAGAAATGCAAAACTATCGTTGCATTTTCTGGGACTTCTGTCTTTAAATACAAATTGAATTTATTAAAGATTTAAACATGCGTGTAGTCAATCTAACTCTAGTGAAAATAACTGGAACTTAAATTATTTTTCGGTGCTGTGAATATTGTACACCTAAATCTGCACCATTTAGGAAATCAGGGCATTTAAATGGTCTGGCTTTGTTGAATTAAAACACGCGTTGAAATGAATTACTAATTTAATTTCCGTAAAATTTATGTAACATAGAACCAACCATGGTTGAATACAAGTAAATACGTAAATTTCATTGGTTAGTGACAACATATTACATTTATTTTACATGAAATAAAATTTAATTGTCATGCCTATTGTGTAACGCATGTATCGCCAATTAGATTACTTCAACATGGTAATTTTTTGAAGGAATTTTTAGAGGAAATAATAATACGTGTTATTAGAGGATCTTATAAGATAGCTCATAATCACTTGTATAATGTTAATACAACAAAATAATAATTCTATAAAATGTGATTTAATTGTAGTTACAATATTATAACTAAATATACTGTGTCTATAGGCAAGCACTGTTGAAGTGTCAGTGAAATAAATAAATTTCTATCTCTCTAAAACGGTTTATTCAGCAATGACACAACAATATAAATCTAAAATGCTTTCAATGATAATTTTGTTCCGGAATTGTTGTTTGAATTGTGTTATCATGTCACTTTATGTACATAAGAGCCATCGCCAGTTCTTTTGGCTCTTCTTGCTACCAGCTCATCTGATGCAGTTTTGAGGTCAGATGCCCATCCAATATAATGGAAAAATTCTATGAAATGTTTCGTCAAGTCGAACTTTAATCCATACTCGGAACTTTTGTAGTCCCAAGGAAAAGCATGATGGTAATTGTGCCAGCCCTCACCCAGGGCCAAAAATGCAACCAAAGCATTCTGGGATGGAAGGATGGACCTTAAAACACGAGACCGTTTGACGTTTATTGGCAAATACATATTCGCGTATGTATACATAGAAAACCATCCAAAAATTTATCTCACTTGTCAAATGGTCGCGTTCCCCAAATGTGAGCGAAGCTGTTAACCGAACTTGTTGCAAAAGAATTTATAAAAAAACCAAAACAAATTGCCGCGATTACTCGAATGACAGCAGTTTCTAAGCCCAGGATCAACGGTAGCATGATTTGCACTATTAGCAAAAATGCACTCCAGCAGTAGTAATTCCTGCTCAATTAAAGTACCAATGGTTTCAATTAGAAATAAAACAACAATAATATTATCAATAAAGAAATTACATTCACCTATATTGCCACATTATAACTCCATCAGCTTCCAAGTCAGCTGTTTGAATCTGGTCAGCAGAATTTCTGAGGAACTTCTGATGGTCATACATCATGATCCATCCAATATGTGAATAAAAGAATCCTCTGTTGGCGTTATGGGGGTCTCCATCCGTGTCAGAGAATTTGTGGTGTTGACGGTGCACACGGACCCAAGTATACAAGGAGCCCTGTGTTTGTAAATATAATTTTAGAAAATATACATGGCCTGGAAAGGCTATCGTTGATATATTATTTGCTAATTCATTAAGGGAGAAGCGACATACTGTAGTTCAATAGATTAGCAATTTTTGTAAACTGTAACCTTCCTACAATATTAAGAAGATTTCTAAGCAAACTTGTCAATCGTACAGTAACTCAAAAGGTACGTACAGTAGCTCCAAGAAATTGTACACAATTGAATATTTATTTAAATCTCGTACATAGAAGGTCCCACAACATCTAGCGTTTCATGATTCTAAGCATGACTAAACAAATTTCATTTAAAAAACAAATCAGTAGGTAGATGGCACTTGCTTCGCCATCCTATTCCCAGATAATAGTATTTGCGCGTGTGTAAATATCTATGACCTGTTTAAAATCAAACGGACCTCATAGTCAACGTCTTTGAATTTAGGGTGGCGTCAGTCCCCTATTTAAATAGCCTTGTCCGTACGTCCGTACATCACTGTGCCCTTCCGCACGATATCTCAAAAACTACAGAACCGATTTCAATAAACGTTTTTACAGACATTACTTGTGTCAAAAGTAAACCTGAGTTCGCATTTGGTTGAAATCGACGGGATTGATTTTCTGAAACAAAATCTGAAATTTTGAAAAAGAACTCAAAATTTATCCTACATTGACGGCGTTAGCTGACGCCACCCTACGCAAAGCCTCAAATTATCGCATAGCTATGGTTGTTTTTTATTAATTTTGATAAACATATAAACTTCACAGTGTCACTGGTTCAGCTGGAATGTTTACAGACAAACCGTCACCCATATGTATTTCGTACTACCGCTGCGCCACGTCCTTAAAAAGATCGACAAAGAATCCAACGCAAAATTACTTGTAAGGTCATCGTATTGAGAGTCATCAAGAGTATTTGCAGAGGCAGATTAGCTTTATAGGACTTATGTGACCAGAGTCTATGAGCCCCTGCGGTAATCGAAAGACCAATTGCAGTAGACACAACGCCCTCTGGAACAATAAAATGATTCCAACATCAGATTAGATAAACCCAAAAATTTGCTTAAAAATAATAAAACTTGAGCTCATTGGTTGTCTTACGATAAATAAAATATCCCCAAGTGAAATCCCCCTTGCAAAGCAGTACCAGTTGATAAAATGCAAACGCATGGGTTATGGTAATGAAAAGTACTAATCCAGGATTAATAGTATCAAATATTTCAAATTCCCTTTTGAAATCTTTTTTGCTTGCTTTCATCTCAGCTTCACTCTCCACAACTTCCATTGTCAAGGATGTGTGTATTGTATTCAGCAGTAAAATATTGCACGCGATGTCTATTGCGCGTAACTGTTAATTATAAAGTGAATATTAAATACAACCAAGTTTGCATTAAATCGTAAACTGCTACTTTTCCCTCCGAGTCTCGTCTTAAATAGGTAATCCATTCCGTGTGACGTTTTATTTATTGACAAAAACTACCTTCCCTGCTTTGAAGATTTCCTTCGTTGAGTGAGTATACTTACAGACAACTGGAATATCAAGTAAGCTTTCATTGTTAAATGAAGCACGTGTTTAGTTACATTCGTTCTCATCTATGGGGATTGATGGTTGAGGTGTGCAGCCCTACTAGTCAGCCAAGAAGGTGGATTATATACCATATGAATGTGGTTACACAGAAGATATATAGTTAAGTGAGGATAATTCTATGAAGTAGAATTTCTCTATCAGAATTCCCACAAATTCTGGAATCTTTCCAATCGAACAGGAAATGTCATTTCATGGAAATTCCAGTCTTTAAATTGGTCGAGTAATTATATTAAGACTCTAGATTCAGGTTCTATAATGCGCTGTCACCTTTACCTTTACTATAGTTGTATACTTTTTAAGAAATTTATTCTCACGCTTGACCGTAGAGGCTGACTCATAAAAGACATTCAGTGTTATTACACTTAATTATCTATATAATTACTTGATACACACAACAATGTGTGTATCGATTATAATGTAAATGTGTAAGAAATATGCCTCAAATAAGTACAACAAACCAGAGTCTCAGGGCAAAATTTCCAATGCATATATATATATATATATATATATATATAGGCTCTATATGAATGCAGCTGAAACTAGTTTCTGTATCATAAAATGCTGTCAAGGGCATCTCTGTGCTTGTTTGAGTCACGTCTGAAGAAAGACACTATTTGGAGTTCCAGTGGAATTTCGTGCTCGGCACGGGTATGAGTATTACTCGGGTTAATAAGTGCGGGTATTACCCGAGTACATTGCTGTCACTACTCGCGCATTTCGGGTACCACCAGGGGAGGTTTAATATTATCATCAAAAATGGTAAGGGTTACAGGCATAACCCAGCCAGCACACAGCTTCTTTCTGATATCAGAAACAACTCATGTACAGAATAATTGCTGATGTCAGTGATACTGACGCTAAACGAAATCATAGAGAAATCGCAAAATGACGCTTTTGTGAAGTCACTCAGAAATTGTTCCGATGTTATGAAACGCTTCGGAATGACTTCGGAAATTGTACTGTAGAATGATATTGGCGGCGCTCAAACAAAATTCATAATTTGTTTGTCAGTTTTTCACCAAGTCATGGGCACGCTAGTAGTAGTTCTTCATACTGATTAACTTCTTGCCTTGCTTCAATATTTAGTAGGATTAAGTACTTACAGACAGATATTTGCTCAAAATCAGAGACTTGATCACATTAAGGATTTAACCCGGAGTAATAAGGTGAGTCAGTTACTTTACATGCTTTATCTAAATAATTCTTTTTATATGTGGAAACTGTGAAGTAATATATTTTTGGAGCTTGATTGTCTCAATAATTTGGGAAACTAGTAATAATGATTTTTTATCATAGCGAGCAATTCTATCACGAACGTGAGGAGAGAATTTTACTCAGGTTACCAACAACATATTCCGGAAACTGCTGGCTTATGCCTGCAGTTTAACTTGTGTGGGGCTGCTGATAAATATCCTTTTTGAAAGCTGGAATGTTTTAATCTGGTTGCTGGTAAGTTTTATTTATATGCACGTCATCTGCAAGTACCTCATTAGAGTCTCCTAAAATGAAGATTACCATTCTATGGTATTTTTTATAATTAAATATTGTTTTGTGTAGATGTTGTTTGGGTCATCGTATCACTAATAGTGCAACAGATTCCGAGATCAAAAGGTCGTCATGCAATGGCTACAGCATTCAACTGACCGAGTCCATGCTCACCTCAATGCCTTGTCTAAAAGATCGGTAATGTGTAATTTCAAATTATAAATTGTATTTCCATTTTTATTATATTTACATTCATTAATTTTAGAATCATAATTTTACTGCTTATTGTTTATATGTTGTTTCCAGGCATCTTCCCATCAATATTAGGAAGCCTAATTGTGTGGAACTGACATTAAGAAAATTACCTTCCTGAGTTTGCCATGAAGCCACTTTTTATTAATTATTTTTATTAATAACTCAATTCGTCTTTTGTATTATCAATTCCTAATCCTTCCTCAACTTAGTCTACCATAATTTTTCAATTTTAAAGTGGTTTTTACATAATAAAATGGTTTTCATTCAATAAACTCTAAAATATGAACCTTAATCAAATTTTTCACAAAT
Organism: Allacma fusca; assembly: GCA_947179485.1. Classification (NCBI taxonomy): domain Eukaryota; kingdom Metazoa; phylum Arthropoda; class Collembola; order Symphypleona; family Sminthuridae; genus Allacma; species Allacma fusca. The sequence continues at coordinate 61,329,673 of OX359245.1, forward strand.
CATATACTTACAATAGGATGGAATCATTATAAATTAGTATCAAGTAGTAATAGAACCATGTAGATGGCGCATCTCAGAAATGCTTCAGAAGTATATCGCGTAACTGATAGATTTACGATTCGTGCACGGTAGGATAAAGAGGCAAAAATGCGGACATTTCATATTCGTAATGAATTCATTATTGTATCATGCTGAAGAATTATCCATATCAGTATGATATCAGTGAATTCGTACGGCTGATGTCGCACTGATATAACTACGACATCCGTGTGCTGGCTGGGAAGTATCTATGTGTACTGGATGAATGCCTTAATAGTAATACCCGGTAGTTGTGGGTATATAGAGTCAAAGTACTCGTAACGTAACAATTTTACCCGTGTATTTTTAACAATCGAGCAAAGCCACATGAAAAATTCATCTGTATAACCCCGCAGATTAAACATGTGTTATATGCATGTATGCCAATGCAATTCTGTTGTGATTAAACGAACGTTTTAGTTTTGCTCGCCGGTAAGGTTTGGATTTCCTGGAACTACTGCATCTTGTTCCCCCAAAACGAGTACTGTTCCAGGAGCTCCAAATTTATTCTCAACTGTACGGTCTATTGCTGTCAAAGTGGACGAAGTTGAAAATCTTCGTTCGGACGAGTTATCTCTTGACGATGAAGTGCATACAGTTTATGCCTTTAGAACTATTACAAAGGTTTTTAAACTACAGATAATTGAATACCGATTAGTGGTCGGACAAGTTCAGCTTCGTTCGCAAAATTCAGTTTAGTTCGGTTCACAAAGTGAACTGAATCGAAAATCAAAATTTCAGTTCAGTTAGCTATTCTTCGGAACAGTTCTACAAAACAGTTTAACGCGCCAGGTTAAAACTATAACGCAAATAGTTTCCGTTTTGGTAAGTACAACATATATAACATATGTTTGTAGATATATACACAAAAACAGTGGGGTGACAAAAGATTGTTCGATTGAGCAATTTTAAAGAAACTGCTTTTTTTCGGAAGTACAAACTCCAGAAATAGTGCAGTATTACTTACATATATGTTAAATCTGCCTATTGGAACGAATTTTCGCATCAATAATCAGAATTATTTCAACACTTTCTGTACGTCAGCTGGTTCAAAAAACAAAACTAACAGAGGGACAAAATATTGTTCGATCCATTGAATTTTATGTTTAGTGGCGAGTAGCTCCTCCTTTACCTTTAATATTTTCATAAATACGGTTTGGAACGGAATACATGAGATTTGTGGGTTTCGCTTGAGGATACAGCTGCCCATTTACGGAACCTACCGTCAGATATGAGAATGTCATGACATAAACAGGCTTTATTGTGCATGCGTAACAATTAGTTCAAACGATTCAGTTCAGTTCAGTTTTACGCTGAAACCGAACCATTCAGTTTGGTTTGTGTATCAAACTGAAAAACAACTTGAATGAACCAAACTGAATTGAAATTTTCAGTTTTGAACTGAACTAGTCCGACCACTATTACTGAGTAGTACCAAGGATTTGAAAGGGACCAGCTGGAAAATAGATTGTATTATTTTGTAATTATGACGGTTTTGCAATCCTCTTAAATCCAACATTCATAACATTCGCTATTTGTGAACACCATATGGTGTCTAAGCTCTACAACATTAACGCAGACTACTACAGCATTACGAATTAGAAAATGATAACATAAAATGTAAATTAAAGGTACTTAATTTATTACAACCAAATATGGTTCCTTCCTCGATGATATTCTTCGGTGAGATAGAATTTCCTGAAATAATACAGGTAATCACTTGGCGCTAATTATTCAATTGCAGCATTTTAAAATGTGGTAGAGCACGCAAGTATTTCCAATTTAAATCCAGTTGAATTATAAATAAGATTGTATTCCCACCCGTCACTTCTCTCTCATACTTGCGTTTGGGTGTTTATGTTGACATTTAAAAAACATTATATCTGATATAAAAACACAGGACATATGAAACATTTATATTCGCATTAATTTATCTGCAAATCTAAACATCAGAATCCACCGGACTCCTCGAAAATCCGCCGTTCATAGATCAAAGCTAGAGGACATTCTTGACAGCAAACAGCATGGTCACCCATTTCCCTTCCCGAGAGTTTCTCAAATTTCCAGTGCTTTTGGCCAAAAAATGATATAAGCTTTCGGGACTTGTGAGGAATCTGTGGAAGGGTTGGCTAAGCAAAAATAACGACAAATCGAATGCAATGACTAACCGGAGCCAGACGGAAAACCGATAAAATGAAGAGACACGAGGCAATAATAATGATAGCAACTTCAAGGAAAGAAAAACTACGGTCTAACAGCTAAGTTGTACGTGGGACCCGTCACTGCTTTTTTATGCCTGTATTTGCTATCCGTGAGATACTAGCACTTTGGATTATTGTCTAAACAAGTCAGGAGAGAAATAACCTTGGGATCTTGCAATTTCAGCAGAAAAGAACTTTCAGGGTTAAGGTCTACCACTTTGAGCAATTATGCTACCTATGGATGCAAACGTTACCCAACCACAGGATCAAATTAACACGTCAGTAATGCAGTACAAAATTAAAATTGCGGAAGTGGACGCACATCGTCAGTTGTGGAACCTAGAGTTCACTTCTAGTTGTAAGAGAATACTTGATCCTTTAAAACGAAATCATATAATTACTTAAGCATCCTAAACGCTTTACTGTAACTTTACTAGTCAAATCTAGACTTTCCTAGCCAAATCTAGACTTTCCTAGCCAAATCTAGACTTTACTAGCCAAATCTAGACTTTACTAGCCAAATCTAGACTTTACTAGCCAAATCTAGTCTTAACTAGTCAAATCTATACTTTCCTAGTTAAGACTGACTAGACTATGGCAGCAGTGGTTAACCATAAAACGTTGTTATAAATCTGTCTCAATACTCAAATTTTTGTCCATTTAGCATAAACGGTTTCCATATGGATCTAGCTATTATATTATGCTAATAAGAACAATAGTGTAGATAAAGATAATTAATTTGTCTCCACTACGCCACTTTAGTAACAAATGAGAATTTTCTCTTTGTCAAGATTCTCATTGTAATATTAAGGGAAATTTTGATTTATACGAAAGTGTCATGACATTATGCCATTGCGTAAGTACTATCAGAGAATAGCAAAAGTAAGTACAGTGTACACAATGTAACTCATTGTAATATTAAGGGAAATTTTGATTTATACGAAAGTGTCATGACATTATGCCATTGCGTAAGTACTATCAGAGAATAGCAAAAGTAAGTACAGTGTACACTATATCAAAAATGGGTGGTTTAAATCATTTTACAGTACAAACTGTCAATGGTGGATATAATACAGAGAAAAATAAATCTCTTACAACACTACAAACACTAAAAGTACAATGAAGAGCAGATATGTGTAAAATACCTCATTTTTGTTTAAAAAATACCAAATACTTTTAATTTTTTTCGTAACACACCCAAGTAAAATACAATTCAAAAACTGCTTCGAAAATACTTAATAAAAAATATTAAATATACTGTACTTCAAAATCAGGAAATACATGAAATTATTCTTTTGGAAATCGAGTACAGAATTTCAAAAATAAAGCATTTTGAACATTTCATCCGAGATGTACGCGCACTAAAAATCAGTCCTGAAATGCTAAATGAGAAATTCGGAATGTATGACGAGATGAGATTCATATGTCCGATCGTTTCTTTTGGTATAATTCCATGTAAATCGCAGATCAAACAACTAAATATTCGTAAATATTGTTTTTTTTATTTTAATATACTTCATAGAAGGTACCGGGTTTCTTCAGGTACAGATTATTCTATGATAATTATTCTCATCTTCTTTTTATTAGTTAATTGTCTTTATTTGCAAACAAAGAATTAAAATAATATGAAATTAGATTAGGTTTGGCACAAAATGGAATACGTCCATTTATCGGAATTGTTATTGCCACCGAAGCATTGTACCTGGATTTTAAGAAATTATGTGAGAGTGCAGCATGTTACTAGTCTTCAATTTAAAAACGATGCGAGCTTTTAATTCTTATTCACTTTGTAATTTTTTGATCCTCCTGTGAAATTCACCAAAATGAACTTCAGCCGGGTACATCTCACTAGTGGTCCCAACACTTAAATTCAATTCAAAAAAATTTCGTTTTGATTCCATTCAAATTATGGATTGAAAGAAATACAATGATTTGATTCAATTCACGATTCACAGGATTCAATTTGATTCCTGAGTGCATGCTGAATTGAATCGAATAACGATTTAAATCATTCAGACATAAAAACAGCATAACTTAAAAATTATTTACTCCAAAATAATCGCTGGGAGATATGTATAATTATGTATAATTATATATATAATTGTAGAATCATGTTTAGTGTGAGACTATTCCGCTGTATGGACTCCAGTGTGTAATTATGATAAAATCGTGTTGTAGTTAAATTACGTTTCCCAATAGGGATTTTCAAAATCGTGGACATTTTCAAGAGATTTTGGAATTCGTTGACGTTTTTTTCAGTAGGTATTTTTGTAATCGTTAAGTTCCTCCCTGCAGAGACATCAGTTTCAGCTCGGAAATTCCAAACCGGTCTTCCAGGGAGTTAAAATTACTTGTTCTTCATGACTACTTTCTTTATTGTGTCCTGCCGTTATTTTATTAAGTGATTTTCTATTATTTGAATACATTACTTCTGTGTTTTTAAATGACGTATTTCTTTATTGATTTTCTGGGTTTCTGGAAAATGTTTTCGGTTTAATACTACACAGCCCCCATTACAAGTAATACATAAAAGTAATAGTAGCGCCTTCATAGTAGAAGTGAGAAAAATCGCTTGATCTCCCTAATGATTCCAAACTGTGGGATAGACAGGTATGTATGTACAATTGAGCAAATACATGATAATTACGTAATGACTCTTTAGTTTGCCACTGGAAGTTAGCATTCACTGTGAACTAAGTTTGAGAACTGACAACACAGAGCATTAATTAGTTTGAATTACAATGTTTTCTCACCTGGAATGGATATAGCAACATGAAGGAATTTCAAGATTTGTTATCTCTGTTCATATACATATGCAGTAATTCACATTTATCAATCATTTGAGTCCCGTCAAATCCTGTTACTCTCAGTATCTATAAACATGTACCAACAGTTGTATTGAGAAAATTCCAGTAAAAGGGATGAGGATTCTTGCAAGCAAGCGAAAAAGCAAGAAAGGATAAAATTATATTCAATATAAATATAAATGACAATCGCTATGCTACAAATTCCTTTACTTATGCAATATTCATAAATATAAAGTGTACATATTTGGAATGATTTATATATCCCACATACTAAACAAAAATATGAAATACTTATTTTGAAATCCGAAAATTGAAATTTCAGATTCAGATTTATTAGGACTCTTTTCCGGCGGTGCCCATATCATCCATGCAAAGCGCATAATATAAATTGGAGGATTGCCAGGAAAGTATTCCTGGAAATGCAAATATGAATCAATTGAAAAATATCGCAAATAAGATCCTTTGATGGGTTTGTGAATAATTAGAGAAAAGATCTTTTATCGATACCGCCGAGTGGAAACCATTATTATTCTATTTAAGGAACGAATTTCTTGGAGGTCATACATATGAATCCTTGACTGCAGATGGATTGAGTCGTTCTGTTCGTGCAGGTTACAATCAAAACAAAAATCAAGAGCTGAGAGTTTATATTGTAAGAGTAGGTTATGGTTATACCATGAAATCCTAACTCATGGATTATTTACTTATGTAATTGTCAAGAATTTGTAAATAATTGGAAATCGTGCTGATGAAAGGAATGATTAAGAATAAACGATTGAGTGTGATTTTACATTAATCCGAAGACTAATTACTTTTATTTATAATCGAAATCAAAAGGAAAAGGAAATGAAGATTAACAACTAAAAATAGGTGTTACTGGAATGACTCTCAGTTATTCACTGAAGAGTCTGGAAGAATCTTAAACTTAACAAGTGGCTACTTGAGCCTATTTTTACAATCTTAAGTCTAGACGTTACATCATAACGGATGTAACGGGACGTTGACACTCGTCGGCTTTAGCCGATGGGAAGTGCTTACATTGCACCTTTACAATAAGTGTTTAAGTAACTTTGAACTGACTTAACCTAGGGTTGTGTGTTTCACAACTTAATTAATTATTCATGTGAGACTTAACTAATTTATGTGATTTCTATATACATACCTAACATCCCGCGCGGTCGGGGAAAATTTTGTCCCCAAAATTGAATAATTTGTAATTAAAATTCATATTGTGTTAGTACAATTGGTATGTATGTTTGAACGAAAGATAGGTAGAGTAAAGAAGAGATAGGTCAACAAAAAAAAATTTATTTTTGTGTTTTTCTTTACAAGCTAGTACACATACTGGAATCATTTAAGGCGAAGGTGATAACAGGTGTAAAATCAATATTGTATTAGTACATCCTACTGTTAGAAAATCAAAATGAGCGTAAAACTAGGCTGGAGTCCGGGCAGACAGCTGGTTGGATAAATTGTTGAGGGCCACGATGGGTGGGTACGGGTCATGGTTGTGTGGGCGGGGATTATTGATGAAGTAGGCGCTGGGCAGGGCATGGGAGATTCGGGAGTTCTGGCGGTTTCGCTGACGATACCGGTAATAACAATATAAACCATATACAATTAAACCAAAGCCAATAATGGTTGAAAGGGCCGTACTTGACAAAGTGAAAATACGGAGAAGAACTTGGGAATCTCCCTCGCCAACGCCAATTTCCATCTTTGGAACCGGAAGGACGGGAGGAATGGGTTCCGGCGCCGTTTGCTTAGCATGCACTGGCGGAGAGAGGGTAGTAGTGATAGTAACTGTCTGGCCGGGCTCATCCTGCTTATTCTGTAGGGAGAGAAAAGAATTATGAATAGATTTCCATTCCTCTAACATTCTAGTTATGTTGGCATCATAATTATTAACATCTTTGAAAGGCTTTAAAGTATCGTCTTTATAATCGTCAATCGTAATTGGTGAGTTTATTAAGAGTCGTTGTTCGAGTGGGGAAGGAGTGAGCGGAGGAGGAGGAGGAGTTTCCAGGTCAGGCTTTGGAATTTCGGGGAAGGTGTTGGAGCGAGAGGGAATAAAATCCAAGATTTTACTTATAATTGGTGGGGCTACCATAAGAGCAGCTCCAGCAGCCATAACTTTGACCGCATTATTTTTCTTGGAAGGGGCCGCCTGCATGGGAAGATTAAAATTTTTGTTACCGTTCTGAGCCAAGGAGGGTAGTGATTGGATACTGACTGACCGTTGAAGGGGTACCATTTTGTGCATTGAATTGGTCCGGGCCATGTTTAGTTTTGTTCCGGCACCTGTCAGCTTGGAGAGGTTGGGGAGGCTTCCCCAAATGCCAAGTGGAGCACTTTCACAGGCGAAAATAAAAAGAAAAATCATGATTATTAAGGTTGAAAAGTTGACGGGGCTTCCACAAATTCCCCTTGTTCGTTGAGAACGAGTTCCGGGTAGATTCGGTGAGGTTGATGGAGAGGAGTGAGTTGTATGGTTTCCATTATCGTTTGGGGTCTGAGGTCGATCACCGTCCCAGTCGTCTGAGTCCATTGCTGCGGCGGCTTGACAGGCGTCGTACCAGTCATCATATGAGTCGTTGGCGGGGGGCCGGGCGTCAGAGTTGGGAGAGGGCGAGTTTGGCAAACTGTCGTCATCACTTCCGGTGAAGTCACTTTCGGAAGTGAAGGTATATGTACAGGGCCTTGTTGAGGCGGTTGAGCGAGAGGGTTTTGTATGGGGTCCGGTGGAGCTGTGGACAGGAGTTGTTGAGGCAATGTCAGAGTAGGGCCTTGACGTGGCCCGTGCTTCTTGATCCAATTGGATCGACGGGTTTGGATTGCACAAATGTTGGCTGATTCCAAACATGCCCGAGATATTTGTTCGAACCGAATTTGCGGATCGATTGAAATAACGGGCGTCGCTGAGACGTAATTCGGTGGGGCGTCGCGTAGTTGAAGGGGAAATTCGTTCCACATTTGGGATTGTTTCACTGTTGCCTGGAAGTAAGTTGCGCTCAACTGGTCCAGAAGAGAGGGAATTTGGTCCGGCAATACAATTCCCACAGCAACATGGCGGAAGGTCCTCTTCAGAATAGGAATTGAGGAGTCGTAACAACTGAGTTCGTTCCCAGACGCGTCGGCAAATTGATAGGGAAATATTTGAACTGTGCAAATGGATACTGGGCAACAGATTAGCGTGTCCGGGGTTCCGGGGAGATAAACTTTGATTAATTCCGTCCAGGGGTTGTCGGAGAGTCGAATGGCAGGATTGATGCCCAGAGTTGTCGGGTACTGGACAATGCCTGGCACATAAGGGTACACAGGCGGGGACTGGGGACTGTTGCTGGTCATTGTGGTCAGACATGGGAAAAAGTAACTTTCTTTGTTTTATTTTGTAAACGTGTGGAACGTCGTACTGTATGATTGCTATCAACGTGTTGGGGAGATTTGAGAATTGATTTTAACTTTGTGGAGTGATAACCAAAAGTTTGAGGCGAGAAGTTTGGAGGAGGAGAAGTTAAACGCTTAACTGGACGGTCTTCAGAAGAAGTGGACGGTTGTAGTTTCATTTTGCGTGAAGGACGTGTGGAATGTTTACGGATGGGAGAAGGGAGAGAGGAATCGGAGTTTGGGGTGTCGGAGGGAAATTGTGTCAACCAAGCGTCAAATTCGTGCTGGTCTTCCGTAGTATATACATACTCGGGATGAATAATGCCATCCCCCAAATCAATTTTTATGAGCTTGAGTTGGGAGAGGTGACACTTAATACTAGGTCGAAGCTTAGTAGAGGGAAAGGTTAAAACTAAGTCAGCATTATTGTTCTTATCAATATAAGTTATGGTATAAGGTCCAACCCAACGACAAAGAAGTTTGTCAGACAGACCAATTTTTCGCTGAGGGAGATAAAATCGAACGTGGGAACCAACTTTAAACTCTAAGGGTTGATACATAGCATCAAATCGTTCTTTGGCTTGTAATTGAGCCTTTTTAATTAATTGGGATATTCTTTGATGCATGATTTTGACCTGAGAAGCGCTGAGCTGAGTCATTTGTAAAAGTGTATTGGGAATGGAGTTGAGTAGAGGGGCTGGAGGAGCTCTACCGAAAAATGCTTGAAAAGGGGAAATTTTTGTAACTGAATGCTCGGAAGTATTATATGCAGTAATTACATACGGAACAAATATGTCCCAATCTAACTGATTGTCCGAGACAAATTTGCTGAGCATAATTGCGAGAGTTTGATTTAATCTCTCTACAATTCCGTGGGAACGGGGGTGAAAGGGCATACTTACATGATGTGTAATATTAAACCGTTTTAATAATTCTTGTAGAGTCGCAGATTTAAACTCCGCAGCTCCGTCAGAAATTAATATAGACATGCCTGGAAATGTTAAAATAAAAGATTCCAAATGCATGGCTATATGGGCAGCTTCTCTGTTGGGAAGGAGGGAAGTATGTACCCATTTGGTAAATAAGTCGGTGAGGACGAGTACATATTTATTGCCTCTCGGAGTTTCACGAAAGGGGCCTAATAGATCCATAGCATATGTGCTCGCTGGAATTTTTATGGGAATGTTTTTCAAACTGTCCATACGTAATTTGGTGAGGTGCTGGCGACTTTGGCACTCTGGGCAATGAGTACAGTGCTTAAATGTGTCTGATGTAATTGATCTCCACCAATAAAATGGACGGAGACGTGCCAAAGTCCTCTGAAAATTCAAATGACCACCAAGGGGATGATTGTGAGCATTTTGTAACACGATGGGAATCATAGCTTTAGGGATGACTAAAAGTTTAGGATTGCGGGGATTAAATTGAATAAAATAAATACCATCATCATTGGGAATTAATTTGGAGCGCTTTTTCTGCAATAATTTATTTAAAGTATGATCAATAGCTTGAGCATGCTTTAAATCAGCAGGATTTATGAGAGGTATTGCTGGGAGTGGCTTGGGGCTGGATGTGGGAGATTGGGCTGTAAGACCTGGTATGGTAAGATCATCTTCCGTGTCTTTTGTAGTGGAAAGAGCGTAGGGGCAACGAGAGACACCATCTACGTTCCTATGTAGAGTACCTTTCTTATACCTAATTACATAGCGAAATTGTTCTAAAATTACAGCCATACGAGTAAGTCGGGCGGTGGGATTACGTTGGCATTTTAAATAACATAAAGCATGATGGTCAGTAACAATTATGAAAGGTTTGAGATATAAAAATTCTCGAAGCTTTCGTGTAGCAAATACTACAGCTAAACATTCTTTTTCCGTAGCACCCCAATTTTTCTCAGCTGGAGTCAAAGCTCGGGAAATAAAATAAATTGGGTGTTCGCCATCCTCAAATTGTTGATGTAAAATGCCAGCTATGGCTAAATTACTTGCATCCGTATATAAAATACATGGGAGTGTGGGATCATAGTGTCTGAGGACCGGAGCTGTGCATAGCGCATTTTTGAGAGTCAAAAATGCCTTATCACAGTCTGGGCTCCAATGATAAAGAGAATGTTTCTTCAATAAACCTTGGAGAGGAGCAGCTATTTGAGCAAAGTTCCAAATAAATCTGCGATAATAACCTATAGTGCCTAGAAATTTTCGTAGAGTTTCTAAATTATTAGGTTTGGGCTGTTCCATGATTGCAGCTACTTTTGCTGATTCAGTAGATAGACCTTTTTGGGACAAAAAGAATCCAAACACCACATGTTCTTGCATACCAAAGAAACACTTTTTGGGATTCATGCGAAAATTAACTTTAGCTAAGCGCTGAAATACAAGTTCTATGGCGACCAGGTGAGAGGGAAAGTCCTTACTGTAGGGAATAATGTCATCAATATAAGATACAGCGTGTGTGTATCTTAAAGTACCGAGAGTACGAGCAGCTAGCCTTTGAAAGTAGGCAGGGGCATTTTTCAGACCAAAACATACACGTAGGTACATATATAGTCCGAATTCAGTGACAATAGCAGTTAAATGCTGATCATCTGGGTGGATGAGGGCTTGGTAATAACCGCTAAATAAATCTAAGGGGGAAAAATACGCAGCGCTTCGTAACTGAAAAAGCAAGTCATCAATCCTTGGGAGAGGGAATATTTCGTCTACCGTGATTTTATTTAGTTTTTGAAAATCACAGACGAGTCGCCATTTACCTAATTTTTGGCGGACTAAAAATACAGGGGTGGAATAATTGGAGTTTTCACAGGGAACAATTATACCTGCTTGAATTAATTTATCTAATTCTTGCTTTAAAATCTCACGCTCCGTGGTGCTCAAGCGGTAGGGTTTAGCCTGAACTGGAGTGTCAGAATTTAACGTAATTCGCATGGGGGGGAGGGTGCAAACTTGAAGATCCATAAGTGTCCATGCAAATAAATATGAATACTTATTAAGGAGACTAATGATCGAGGCGCGTTCAGCTGGCCTTAATTTAGGATTAATATTTAAGGATTGAAGTTGTTCAGGAGTAAAAGGGGTTGGAGTTTGAGGAATTACCGGAGCTGTGTTTAAGCTTTGGGTAAAATCATAGCGTTGAGCATGACCTAAAAGAGTATCAGCGGGAATAATCTGGGTAGATGTGGAAATGTTTGTGGCGAGCAAAACATTTTTCGCTGGGTTGATAACTGGAGGAAAAATTACTTTGTATTGTTTTTCAATGAGTGGATGAGGGTTGAAAAATGTCGTGTGAGACGTGTGTAATGAAGTAGTCGGTACATACATTTGGTGTCGAGGGGGAAGTTGGATAGTAAATAATGTTTTGACGGGAGAGGAACAGCCGCATTCAGACGAGCAAGTGGCTGAGTATGCATGCTTACGAAAGTAATGACATACGTGAGAGTTGTATAGGGAGTTGGAATTCAGATGTATATGAAAGTCAAACTGTGTAATAAACTTACAGCCAAGAATGAGTGGAGGAGTGAGCGTTTCAAGGACATGGGCTTCTGTTGTGTAAAAGTAGTTATCAAGTTGGAATGTTAAGGAGGCTATATGGGACGTAGGAATGCGAGCTTTATCTGCGGTTATAACAAATCTTTGTGGACAAGGAGTGATGACTGCACTGGAGGGGATGTGATTCTTTTGAATTAAATTATGAGAAGCTCCTGTGTCAATTAATGCATCAATGGAGACATCATCAAAATAACACATGATATATGGGCACATGGATGAAGCAGGTGACAGATTTATTGTGGGTAAGTTATGGAGGGATATTGAAGATTCGCAAAGTGATTCTGGGGAGCTTGATTGTTTTGGGGCGGATTGGGATTGAATGAAATTTCCAATCTGTGGGCATTTTGGTCGTTCCGGCGATTGTTGCCGTGGTTTTGTTGGTTGTTGCGGAAGCCATTGTTGTTTCCGCGGAAATTGTTGTTCCGAAAGTTCGGGCGGGGACCCTGACCACGCTGGTTGGGCCCCCTCTGTTGGTTTCCCGAACGGCAGTCACGACTGATGTGACCGAATTTATTGCAATTGTAACATTGCATACCCTTATGGGGGTTCTGAGCCTGTCCTCTATTATTATTGTTATTATTATTGTTACCTCTGGGCTGATGGGGAACCGGTTGGTGAATGTTGCCTTGGTTACCGCGGTGATTATTGTTATTATGGGAATTGCCGCGGCCATTTCCACGACCTCGTCCGCGGCCAGGGACAAAAGCAAAATTAGCTTGGGCATTAGGCGCATCAGACAAGGTAAGTTTTTGGATGGTTTCTTCCAAAGACTTAACTTTTGCAGCCATATCTGAAGGGCCAGCAGTTGTATCTGCAAATTCTCGTTGTTCGCAAAAACGAACGAGAGCAGCTATGCTCGTAAATGGAAAACCTGCCGCTGCCGATTTGAACTTGGGGAGGAGGCCTTCCATTCCCCAAGCAACACGGTCAGGTTGACTCATGGTTGGGTCATAGCGAGTGCAAATACTATCAACATCATACAAAAATTTGGCACTCGTCTCATTATCTTTTTGTTTGCGGGAAATTAATTGATTGAGATAAACCTGTCTGGGTTTTGCATAGCGTTCACGGAGAGCCGTGAAAAATGTATCAATACTAACAATAATGGGTGGAGCAATGGCGAGTTGTGTTTGCAGCCATTGATAGGGGTCACGAGCTAATAAATTGGGAGTGTGTCCTTGGAGAGTGGGCCAATCCCATTGATATTGGGCCACGACACGTTGAACATCAATAATAAAATCATGAACATCATGAGTTGCTGGAAGGAATTGTTTAATCTTTTGGAAGTCAACAATGGAATGAATGGGGGCGGTATTCACCGTGACATTGACGGGAGTTGCTGGTGCTGCTGCTGCTGCTGCGGCCATTTTGAACGGTTTAACTTTGCGAGTTTTGGTAGAGGGTCCGTGACGGGAAAAATGTTGGATTTTACGGGCTTTTAATATTTGTCGTTTAAAAGAGGGAACGGTTCGTGTAACGGGAGTAACTAATGGACGAGCAGGTAACGGAGGAGGGAGTGGTGGAGGTAAAGAGATCGGTGGTGGAGTGCCTGGTGGAGTAGAATATTGTGGACTGGGAGTTCTCGGAGGAGAAACTTGTGCTGGAGGAACTACTGGAGGAACTGGCGGTGGAGGTGGTGTGTTTATGGGGGCTGGCGGAGGTAATGGTGGTAAATTTTTACTAGTGCTAGTTGTAGCTTTTGCTTTTGCTTTTGCTTGTTGTAAGACCTTTGCTAATTCTGAGGCGTCTTTTAAATCAGGGTCAGAATTTTTACGAGTGACTCTACTTGTAGAAGGTTTAGGGTCTGGTTTGGATGCGGAGGGCTTCTTTTTATCGGACATAAATTATAACGTAAGTATGTACGTACCGTGACGGTGGTTCATGGATATGAAACTTAACACTGTGTATTTAATATATAAAATTCCTCCTGGATGAGGTGGGAACGGTACTGAGCTCCGTGGCTGTCCGTTGAGTATACCCAAATCCTCAGGGCATCGGTCGGTGAAGTGCAGGTAAATCCGTCTGCCTTCCGTGGACAAGAAATAATAACCCCGTTTATCAATAAAAACTTACGAGGGGTTCTTCGACCGGTCACAGTCAATAAAGGTTGACTCCGCTGGGGTAGTCCCGAATGAGCTGTGCGTGTTGCAACGTCAAAAATGCAGGAATGTAACCTCTGCGTGGCCAAAACTGTAAATCTCAAAAATTCTCACGAAATATGACATATTATTCAAACTTGCCTGGTAATGAAATCAATTCTTAAAGTAAATCGATTGTTTCCCAAGGGGAGTGATAATTGAGAGTAATTCGGGAGCATTGCCAGGGCAATAATATTTTGGCAATGTTTTACAAAGGCCACCATGTAAGAGTAGGTTATGGTTATACCATGAAATCCTAACTCATGGATTATTTACTTATGTAATTGTCAAGAATTTGTAAATAATTGGAAATCGTGCTGATGAAAGGAATGATTAAGAATAAACGATTGAGTGTGATTTTACATTAATCCGAAGACTAATTACTTTTATTTATAATCGAAATCAAAAGGAAAAGGAAATGAAGATTAACAACTAAAAATAGGTGTTACTGGAATGACTCTCAGTTATTCACTGAAGAGTCTGGAAGAATCTTAAACTTAACAAGTGGCTACTTGAGCCTATTTTTACAATCTTAAGTCTAGACGTTACATCATAACGGATGTAACGGGACGTTGACACTCGTCGGCTTTAGCCGATGGGAAGTGCTTACATTGCACCTTTACAATAAGTGTTTAAGTAACTTTGAACTGACTTAACCTAGGGTTGTGTGTTTCACAACTTAATTAATTATTCATGTGAGACTTAACTAATTTATGTGATTTCTATATACATACCTAACAATATTTCACCCTGGTTGTATATAGTGTATCGGAGTGCAATTTTATGTGTGCCATTAGGCGTATATATGAATATGGATTTAAAAAGTAAGGTATTCTAAAGTGCAGAAACGCGATTTGATCAATTTATAGGAGGTTATGAAGGAGGAGGATTATATTCTGTCAAGATTAGATTCAATGAAGGAGTTGAGAATTGCAGCTATTATGTGTCCAGAAATACTAGAAAATTGAAATTTGACCTTCAATAATTGAAGGTTAAATTTATTATAGAACATGCTATGAGAATACTACGGTTTATTGAATATACTGCTGTGTACGATTGAGACATACATTTGCACACACATATATAGCATGTATTATTCCAGCAACAATCAAATCCAGCCAGGCGCGTAGCCAAGGGGGGGCAAAGGGGGCACTTGCCCCCCCATACGAAATAAAATACTCCCAAATTACTCAAAAAGTTAAAAATAAATCAGTCCATACCGAGACATGCAAACCTTTTTAGTGATTTGACAGTAAAATTTTTTTTATTTGTAAAAAAAATCACTTCGAAACTCAACATATGCAGTATTCCATGTAAATGTCTGTGTATAAACAGCATAACTCTAGAATCACCCATGAAATTTGCATGTTTCGTGTGAATGATTTATTACCCACGGCTCCTCCCGTCATTAATTGACCCATCCATACGCGCGAAAATCGTATCGCAATGTTTGTTCATTGCGAGAGCAAAGGATTTCTAGATCAATAAATTTCTATCGAAATGGAAAAGCATTTCGATACGATTTTCGCGAGTATGGATGGGTCAACTTTTGACTGGAAGAAGCCGTGGGTAATAAACCATTCAATAAAAAGACGTTTTGGGTGATTCTAGAGTATATTTTTATTGTGTTCATCCTTGCTTAGCGGGTGATTTGAATGCATTGCGAAATCCCGATTTCACTTTGACCTTTGCCTCGTCGATTTGACTTCAACCTTCAACGGCAACAAAAGTATGGTAACAGCGGCTTTAAATATTTTCACATTAAAAGCTTTTAGCTTCTGTAACTTACACGCATCGCTTCGAGGGAATTTTTAAACTGGATAGAATTATTAAATTAGTGAATTGTATTTAATTCTTCATTATGAAAAGGTCAAGCACGCCTGATATCCGCAGTTTCTTTTCGAAGCAAAGACGTGTGTCACAGGAACAGTAAGTTAAGCACCAGCTGAAACTATAGAAGCGAACCCAGGTCTCGAAATTCTCCGAAATCGGATCAAGCCCAATAAAAATCTGGTCTAAAATTATTCAAATTTGATGGAATCGTAAAACGTGGAGAATTTTAAAATCTGAAATTCAGTTTGCAAAATTTGATGCGTTTTACATTCGTGAATTGGATTTCTCATAGAATGTGTCAGTTTACATATGTACGTTCTAATTAATGTTGCCCCCCCTTGGCCAATTCCTGGCTACGCGCCTGAATCCAGCCATTGTCTTCAATCTGAAGGTTCCTGTCAACTCTTGAAAACTGTGGGAATTTTTTATTTGATTCAGTTTTAATTCTCTAATTTTTTCACCTGCTTCAAATGCAGTGAAATTCCTATATATTTCACTTTATATTCCATCTGTATAATGTATGTATGTAAGGAAAATTAAGCAAGCCAATATAGAGGGAATGCTGCGTAAAAGGAAACCATTATATAAAAACTCCCTGTTTTCCAAAATATATTTGTTGTTCATATAACGATGTTTACATGTTACGATTTTTCATTCATATTGCTGTTCCGGATAAAGAAATCAAAAGTAGTCGAGAGCAGAGCTCCGCACGGGTTCGAGTACCTACTCGAGTTTCAAGAACGAGTACAAGTACTGGTCGAGTACGGAGTCATAACAAATTATGTACTCGTACTCTCGGGTCAAGTAACTCTATGCGTACTTGTATTTGAGTAATTTTGAACCGAGTATCGTAACAAGTACGAGTTCTCAAAAAATACTCGAAGCAAGATACGAGTACAAGTACAAGTATTGAATTCGAAATTACTTGGTACTCGTACTTGAAATGCAAAAAGTACTCGAGTACTTCCACATAAGCATGCGTAGAAAAGTCATGCCTTAAAGCCTGTATCATTGGCTGTTATTTTGATATGAGCCGAGAGCCGCCTTGTACAACACATCTACATTTGGAATGTTATACTTCTATGAAAGTACTGAAAATACAATGAAAGCGTTGTATGGTATATAGAACTAAAACCGCAACAGTATTGAAGGTTTAGTTCACAATCAGTTTACAGGGGCAGACTTCATTGTAGTGTTTCTGAACGGCACCAGAACATGGACTCGACCCGACTCGTTTTCCCGAACCGAAAAAAATCACATTTCTGTTACCGGAACCGATATGTTAGAGTCCGGCACATTTTTGCCTTCCGGAACTGATCCGAAAAATAAAACCGTTTCCCAAATCGGTTCCGGTTCCTTTCTGAAAAAGCAAAAATGTATAGGATTCATTTTTATGGAAGTCAAAATTGTGCCCCCTTTTCAAATGACCGAAATTTAACGGTTCTTTAAACCGTTGACCCGAAACCGAGAGGGATCCGCGGGAATTCGCGATACCGAAAAGAAACACTACTGCATTGCCATGAATATTTGCGAGGTTGATCGATCACGGGATACGGGTCATTCTAGATATCTTTAAATTTACTCATTTACCTGAGGTCGTTCCAAAAATTAAAACAATGTTTTTTTAGAATATTCAGTGTTTGAAGTACATACAAACGCTAGTTGGTCGAAAATTTTGCAGGTTTTTCAGAGATCCATTGCGTATGTTTATATAAGCGATTGTGGCAATTTACGCAAATGTACAGAAAACACTGGAAACAAGGTTTAAGAAATTCTCTTCAATAACGTATTAATGGTCATAGTTAAAAATATTGCGGATAAGAAAAATTTTAATATCAACTTTTTTAATATCACACCTGGCAGTTCTGAAGCTATGTTACTATCGTCTAGTTGTTGCGAAATTTTCGCGGGTAAAACTCAATTAGAGTTAACTATCGTTAGCTTAAGTGCAGAATTGCCACCACAGCAGCTAAATCGGTGATGTTAGACGATGAATTATTTGAAAATTTATCAGCAAAACAAATCCTTTCGCTCGATTAAGATACTAAAAATGTGTAAACTAAAATTTACAAAAGTAATTGAAAAAGTAATTGAACCTCGAGTCGGTCTAGGTACGAGTTCATGTACGGGTCGGTCCGGTTTTTAAAAAATACTTGAAAATTCGGTCCGAGTACGAGTACGCATGCATTGTATTTTTACCCGCACTCAGAGTACCGGATTTTGTACTCGTACTTGAACGAGCGAGTCCGGATCTGACTCTACTTTGACCCGAAAATTCAAGTACGGTTCCGGTTCAAGTTCGGTATAAAAAATTACTCGACCCGTGCGGAGCTCTGGTCGAGAGTCAAATGTGCTCTATTAACTTCCTCCACCACAACCTTAAATTGTCAACAAGATCCATTGGCAAGTTTGTTTGACTTCAACCACGGTAAACAAATTAGCCCCATTATGGTACAAAAAAACCTTCGACACACACTTATTTTCGGCTGAAATTTGAAAACCATTTTTTGGAGTTTTTGAAGAAAAAATCATTTGCGGTGTCTAAAACGCTTCTCTGGGAAACATAGTGTTAGGTTAAGATGAATTAAGTATGTTTTTCCATACAATTATTTAAGGATCATTTTAAAGTACAATTTAGCCTGCGAGCTAAATCATTAAAGTTTATTATTTGCTGACTGTATCCAGTCAACGGCCTTGGTAACTTCCGTTACCCATTTATCATGTATGTATTAATTTTAGAATTAGTAATCATTAGGACTAGTGTATCTAGTCCAGAAGATTTGTAAGAATGTATTTTTAGTCTTGTTCTGGTCTTCGGATCAATCCAATCAATCATTTAATCTTTCTTTAATTTCCCTTTCAGTTTCTTTTGATTTCATAAATAAATCAATTTTATTTTAATCTTCTCATTAATCACAGATCAGCTTCAATGGTTTAATTTATTCGTTGGCGTATCGTTTTGATTCTCACAATAATTAATAGTGTCTCATATTTATTCAATATTCATGTATTTTGATATCTGCCTTTATCTCATATTGATACACGCCAACATAAACCAAAATGGTGGCCCATGAAAACTTTATATCCCAATTCCAAACAAGACTCCCCGGGTGCGCGCTATTTTAAGAAATTGATTTGATAAAGCAGGTTTGATTAATTGTGCACATATCCCCCTTGGTTTTGAGTTTGAATATAGAAATCCAGTTTGAAGATTAAAGCAGCTGCCAGGAAGGCGCAATGAACTTAATATTGCTCACCTTCCTACTTTCGATGTGACCTGACTAGAGGCACAAGTGAAGACATTTCCCCATTTGTTACAAAGGTAATTATAAGTGTACTGGATAAAAATCCCCTACCTCAGGTTTTGCAACAGTCAACCCTGTGGTTCAGAGCGGATTACTGGATTAAAGGTACGTACAAAGATTAAATGCATTATTCCCCTATGACATATGTCAGATAAGAAGCCCAAAAAAGAGATACCCTCCACAGTACCCAAAACACACAGTAGACAGACTCGCTCAAATTCCCAACCTGAGCTAGATGCTCAGGCGTTAGACAGATTATTAAAGTTACGTGCAGATAAACGCAAACGAAAGCCCTCCGATCCCACCTGTGAATCTACAGCTGAGAAGTTAAAGATAATTTTACCACCGATACCTCCCCCTCTAAGTAAACTTTCGACACCCACCCCATTTGTACTACATAGCGCCCTTGATTTTCATAGTCAGATTTTGAACGGTAAAACATTCCTAAAGACTCCCGAGCCCGATCTTTTAGGTTTTTGGGATTTTGTAGATAATATCCCGATTACACCAGGCCCTCCACCCTTCCCATTAATTCCTCCTAAGCCTTTAAAGCCTAGAAACTTTAACCCCCTTTCTTTTAATTTAAAAATCAGATTTGCCAGTAAAAATTTACGCAAGATCATGGCTACTACGGCTACAACCACCGTGGTTGTTAACACAGCTCCCATTCATTCTATTGTGCAATTTAAAAAGTTAAGTCAGTTTGACCCCACTTGTCATGATATCAATGATTTTGTCCTTGACATTGAACGAGTCGTCGCCCAATATTCTTGGGATTGGAAGACTCTTCAAGGTCATATGCCCAATTTATTGGTTCGTGACCCCTATATTTGGTATCAAGCAGAGATCGCCAAACAACCCCCCACCATCACAGATATTGCGTCATTTTTCAGAGTTTTTAAGGACCGTTATGCGAAAGACCGCACGGTTTACCTTAATCAATTAAAAACTCGCTCCCAAAAAGAAGGCGAAAGTTGTGCAAAATTTTTATATGACATTGATTATATTTGCACACGTTACAACCCCAGTATGTCCAATGAGGACAAAGTTGCATGGGGCATTGAGGGACTACTCCCTCAAATGAAAGCCCAGGCCGCTGGATATAGTTACACCAGCATGGCTGCATTAGTCCGTTTTTGCGAACAAAAAGAATTCGCTGCCGTATCTGCCCCTGCTAATACGGCTGAAACCAAAATTCAAGCTCTTGAAGAAAAAATTGCGAAACTTGGCATTAGTGACGCTCCCAACGCTCAAGTAAGCTTTGCAAACAATCGTGGTAGAGGAGGTCGTGGCCGAGGCCGTGGCGCTCCTTCTCACTCTAATAATCAGGCTCAACAAGCCCACGGAAATTTTCAACCCTCTCGCGGGGGTGGAAACTTCCGTCCCAATAATAACTATAATAATAATACTTCTGGAAACCAACCCCAAAATCGTTCCATCCAATGTTATAATTGTGGCCGTCAAGGTCACATGGCTCGAGAATGTCGATCGGGAAACGCTGCAAGGGGCTCTTACCATCAAGGTCAGGGCCCCCGGCAACAAAACTATTACCAGAATCCGAATCGATTTCAAAACAATCGACCCCCTCCCTTAATGCCTCAGAATTACAATCAGTCCAACAACCGCCGAGGCGGTTACTCCAATCATCCCCGCTCGAACGTCCAACGTCTCGAGATTTCCCTCACCCCTCCCCAACAGCAAGCCCAAGTTCAAACCCAACAACCACCTCAACAAGCCTATCCTTTGATAACCTTTCCTCAATAAATGTGTCCGACCCATCTCATTGCCCTTATGTACTCTGCTCGTTTAATGATGTAATTATAGACGCTCTTATTGACACAGGAGCCTCTCAAAATTTAATTCATACATTAAGTGTCCCTCCTAATTCCATGCTCATTCCTTGCCCTCCCCGTTATATTTTAACAGCAGATAGGAATCATTTATGTACGCGCTTTACTGTTATGTTACGTTTTCATATTGATAATGTACCATATTCAGCACAGGCTCAAGTTTTGGATATTCTCACACCCTCATTCATATTAGGTTGCACTTTCCTTTCCCAGTATAAACTTACCGTCGACGTTTATCATCACTCCCTCTTCAACTCCACACACTCTCATTATATACGTAGGCATGCATATACAGCCCCTTGTACTTCGCATTGTGGTTGTTCTGTACCTATAAAATCTCTTTTTACTCTCCAACTTCCTCCGCGTCGTCAATTCTATGTTCCAACTACACCCATTTTTACATCTCCATCACTTTGTTTTGTCGCTAACTCATCCATCTCCACACAGTATAATATTTTTCTTCCAGCTCTCGTCAATATGCCGCCTCGTCATGTCCTTGTGTGTAACATGTCTAATAAAGTTCAGACCTTACCAGCAGGTACAACTTTAGGCACGTTAAATACATATGAGGCCGTTGCTCCATTAACTCTCCCTCCCGACATTCCTACAAATGTTTCTCCACTTACTCCAGCTCAACTTCAACACATTCATATAAACTCTCAACTTACCCCTCCACAAAAATCTCAAATCATTACCCTTCTGAACAAATTTTCATACTTATTCGCATGGTCTTTACATGATTTAAAAATCTGCACTTTTCCCCCATGCGTATTCGTTTACATTCTTCCACCCCCGTTCAGGCTAAGCCTTATAGACTTAGTACAGCTGAACGTGACTATCTCAAAACTGAACTTGACAAATTGATTGACGCTGGTATTATTGTTCCCTGCGATAATTCCAACTATTCCACTCCCGTTTTTCTTGTCAAACAGAAGACAAAGTGGCGTTTAGTATGTGATTTCAAGAAATTAAATAAAATTACTGTTGATGAACTTTTCCCCCTCCCTCGTATTGATGACCTATTATTTCAATTACGTCATGCTGCTTATTTTTCCCCTTTGGATTTATTTAGTGGTTATTATCAAGCCGCTATTCACCCAGACGACCAACATTACACAGCAATCATTACAGAATTCGGTCTGTATATGTATCTTCGTGTCTGTTTCGGTCTTAAAAATGCTCCCGCATATTTTCAACGCTTAGCTATGAAAACCTTGGGTAATCTTCGGTTTACCCATGCTGTTTCATACATTGATGATATCATTCCATATAGCAAAGATTTTCCTTCCCATTTAATTGCTCTCGATTTAGTTCTCACAGCCCTCTCTTTAGCTAATTTACGCCTTAATCCAGCCAAATGTAATTTTGCCCTGCAAGAACATGCCCTTTTTGGATATTTTCTTTCCCAACAAGGTCTTTCCACAGAATCTGCCAAAGTTGCTGCGATCATGCAACAAAACCGGCCCTATAACATTGACTCCCTCCGAAAATTTTTAGGAACTATAGGTTACTATCGACGTTTTATTTCTGGATTTGCTCAAAAAGCTGCCCCCTTACAGCAATTATTAAAAAAGCATTCTCTTTATCATTGGTCCCCCGATTGTCAAAAATCTTTTGATGAATTGAAAAATGCTCTTTGTACCGCCCCTGTACTTCGTCATTATGATGAAACAAAGCCTTGTATCTTATATACGGATGCTAGCAATGCAGGGTTAGCAGGCATACTCCATCAGGTGTTTGAAGATGGAGAACACCCCATTTTTTATGTATCCCGCTCTCTCACTCCAGCCGAAAAGAACTGGAGTATAACTGAAAAAGAATGCTTAGCTGTTGTTTTTGCTGTCAAAAAGTTTCGTGAATTTCTTTATTTACACCCTTTTAATATTGTCTCTGATCATCATGCATTATGTTATTTCAAATGCCAGAGGGATCCATCTGCCCGTCTCACTCGTATGAGTATAATTTTACAGGAGTATCGTTATGTTATTAAATATAAAAAAGGCTCCCTCCACCGCAACGTGGATGGCGTCTCCCGATGCCCCTACGCCCTTGCAACCTCCACAGATACGGATGCGGATTTACATATCCCTGGGCTAGTTGCACTTGAATCATCCCCCTCTGTCCCTCTAATTGACCCCACTAATCTTCTTGATGCCCAAAAACTTGACCCGACGATTTCTCGTATAATAATTAAAAAACGCTCCAAATTGTTACAAAATGATGATGGAATTTATTTTATCCAATTCAATCCCCGAGCTCCCAAATTACTTCTTGTTCCTAAGGCTTTAATTCCAACCCTTTTGCACAACGCACATAATCATCCCCTTTCTGGTCATTTAAATTTTAAACGAACTTTAGCCCGTATACGTCCTTACTATTGGTGGCGTGCGATGACAGCTGATACCTTTCGTCATTGTACCCAATGTGGTGATTGTCAAAGTCGCCAGCATTTGACCAAACTCCGTATGGATAGCCTTAAACCCATTACAGTCAAGACTCCAGGCAGTACATATGCCATGGATTTACTTGGTCCGTTCCGTGAAACTATTCGTGGAAACATTTACATTTTTGTCCTTACAGATTTATTCACTAAATGGGTGCACTCAGCACTTTTACCGTGCCGAGAATCATCCCATATAGCCATGCAGCTCGAATCTTTTATTCTTGCATTCCCTGGAATGTCCACGCTCATTTCCGATGGCGCTGCGGAATTTAAGTCTTCAGCAGTTTCTTCCCTTCTCCAGCGTTTTAATATTACCCATAATGTAAGCATGCCACATCATCCCCGTTCTCATGGTTCAGTTGAGCGACTCAACCAAACCATTGCAATTATGCTTAGCAAATTTGTATCTGATAATCAGCAAGATTGGGATATTTTTACTCCCTATGTCATTGCTGCTTATAATACATCAGCCCATTCGGTAACTAAAATTTCTCCCTTCGAAGCATTTTTTGGCCGAGCTCCTCCAGCTCCTCTTCTTAATTCTATTCCCAATAATCTTATGTCCTTCCAGCAATTATCTCCCAGTAAAGTGCAAGCCTTGCATCATCGTATTTCACAACTCATCAAAAGTGCTCAAGCTCAGGCCAAAGCACGTTTGGATTCCATGTATAATGCCCTCGACTTTAAAATCGGTTCTCATGTGAGATACTTCCTTCCCCAACGCAAAATAGGCTTATCTGACAAACTTCTTTGTCGATGGATAGGTCCCTATACTATAACTTATATAGACAAATTCAATAATGCTGACCTTGTATTAACATTTCCTTCCCATAAACTCCGTCCGGTCATAAAATGTCACCTTTCTCAACTTAAGCTTGTAAATATAGACTTGGGTGATGGTATTGTCCACCCTGAGTACATATATACGACTGATGATCAAGAAGAATTTCAAGCTTGGCAGGATTATATGCATTCTTCACCCTACAATTCCCTCTCTCAGTCGTCCGATAGTCCGTCAACCAAAACTTCTTCTTCCAGTGCTTCTCCTAAAGTTGTTAAACCCCGTTCAAAAGTTCACCCTGTGTCTCATCCCCTTCCACGTCGTTCTGCTCGCATACAAGCGCAAGTACAACTTACTTAACTACACAAAATTTTTTTCTCTCATCCGTCACTCATTGTGTCTTCGGAGTTTTTCTTTGCAATTTGTTTCAGTTATTTCCCAGTGCTGTTCCAATTTCCTACATAAACCCCCGTTTTTGTGCTCTCTTTCTTTGAAAATTGCCTAATGCCTTCGGATCATGTCCAGCTTTCTTCCACCAACAAATCCACTCCTCCCGTCTTACCCGACGATACCGGGAGTCCAAAAGTTCTCCTCGACTCTAGCAATTCGGACCTCAATTCTACTGGGCGAAAATCCATGGATAGAGCTCATTCCAGTTCAACTTCCGGGACTTCCCCAGACACCGATTTATTGCCCCGTGGCCGAAGCCACAGTTCGGATCTTCCCCTTTCAGTACACCAGCCTACAGGGTCAGATGATGACTCACTCGGATCCTCTTATTCCCATTTACCATCGGACCTTTCGTCATGTGGCGGCGGGGATACTCCTCCCCTCCACAATTCCCCCGTTAATGGAACAACTACGAGCCACATATTGCTCAGCAAGCTACTCTTATGCAGTACAATCCCGGAATCTACTCCAGGAAATGCGGGATCCTCCTCCTCTTCATCTGAGTGTGGTTCCCGTAATCCAGGTGGACGCGCAGATTGTCATCTCGACATTCCTGAGGGAGGATCTGATGTCAATGGACCTCCTGACCCGGCAGAGGAAACAGTCAAAGAAGCTATTCGGCAAGCCCAAGCATACGATTCTAGCGATCAAATCTCCACCCCAAACGTCCGAGGAAATAGCAGTCGGACTCACCCCGTTCCACAATGCCCCCAATATACATCCATTGGCAAGTTTTCAACTCACCCTAACAAACACCGCGGAGCATTCAGACCCCAACAAAAGGTGCGAAATGTTCCTCAATCAACCCCAGAACGAATTCCCAGGTATCGTGATTACCCAATCTACGCCGACTGTACCCCCGTGCCTCAACACGTCGTCAACGCTCAGAACTCCTCCCGCAAGCCCAAGGGTCGTCCAAAATTCCAGACACAAGGACGACCGTTCATTACAAACCCCAACTTTCCTGTCGCCCGAAACTCACCTTCATTCAGACCCCCTCCTGCAAATAACACCGTCACTACTACCATCCACACATCTCTACCCCCAGCTACTACTAAACGAGGCCGGTCAGTTCATCGGTTCTCGTTTACATACACAACATTCCTCATCTGTTTGTTCTTCTTCCTCTGCGCCACCGGATTTGAGGCTGCTCCAATCCCCGGAGGTTGGGGAAGCCTTCCCAACCTCGCTCAACTCCACACACTTCCGGACACCAAATTGTATGATAAGCATGATAATTTTAATTTTGATAAAAATTCCAAGAATCATGTAGCTAAGAAAAATTCTGGTGTGAAAATGTTAGCTGCTGGAACTGGACTTATGGTTGCTGCTCCTGTAGTGACCAAAGTTTTAGACTATATTCCCTCCCCATCCAACTCCTTCCCGGAATCTCCTTCCTCTACTAATTCAAATTTGACCATTCGTCATGAGTATGTCATGGCAACAGTCCCTCCACCCCTAATTGATACGACACCTTCCTATTTTGCCAACATTGATGACGGAATTTCCTCTGAAATTCCCTCAACAATGTTACCCATAGTTCTCAAGCAGGTACAACTACCTGTCCCAACTTCACCTCCATCCCCTCCCCCTTTGGAGTTCGAAGTTAATTCTGGCCCTTGGACATTTCTTTTCCGTATTTTTTCAGTCCTCGGTTTTCTTATGACATTTTTAATTGGACTAGGCCTCTTTTGCTACGGCGGATGCCGAATTTTCCTTGCCCGCCGTATCTCAAGACGGCGAGATCATGCTCTCCCAGCATTCTTTACCAGCGATCCGTCCACGGGAACGCAGGTTATGCTTCCGTTAAACCCCTCTTGTCAGGTTACTACCCTCTCCAAAGCGGTGGATCATCTTTCCCAATAAAATAAATATTTTTTTGGTGTTTTTATTTTTATTTTTGTTTGTTTCTCTTTCAGTTAATTCTAGTTTGTTAGTCACAATTGTGCATTTTGCTAACACTTGTTACTTTAACCTTTTATTTTACTAACTCATTTTTAGTTTGCTACATTTCACTAAATTGTTTTCACTATTTACATATTATATTTTCTTTTGTTATGTACTTCGTCAAAATTTGAGGCCAAATTTTCTGTTTACGGCCCGGGATGTTAGGTTAAGATGAATTAAGTATGTTTTTCCATACAATTATTTAAGGATCATTTTAAAGTACAATTTAGCCTGCGAGCTAAATCATTAAAGTTTATTATTTGCTGACTGTATCCAGTCAACGGCCTTGGTAACTTCCGTTACCCATTTATCATGTATGTATTAATTTTAGAATTAGTAATCATTAGGACTAGTGTATCTAGTCCAGAAGATTTGTAAGAATGTATTTTTAGTCTTGTTCTGGTCTTCGGATCAATCCAATCAATCATATAATCTTTCTTTAATTTCCCTTTCAGTTTCTTTTGATTTCATAAATAAATCAATTTTATTTTAATCTTCTCATTAATCACAGATCAGCTTCAATGGTTTAATTTATTCGTTGGCGTATCGTTTTGATTCTCACAATAATTAATAGTGTCTCATATTTATTCAATATTCATGTATTTTGATATCTGCCTTTATCTCATATTGATACACGCCAACATAAACCAAAAATAGTTTTACCCATCATACTTTTTTATTTTGATATTAAGTAGAATTATTTAATAGCACGTTAAATTGCTCAATTCAATTTAAATCAACTTCAAGTTAATTTCAATTCAACTTCAATTTGTACAAATATTACAACTTGAAATTGTCAACTTCAAATAATGAAGCTATTGGCTGGTTTCCGGCAATTGACTTCCAATTAAACAAAATTGATTTGCAATTGGTCAAATACAACTATGAGGCCAACATTGAGTCATCATGAGTGCGTTGTACACCTTGCCATCATCAAAATTTGTTCACCGCCGCATTCACTGGCGAATTCCCCTTCGTCCTTTTAGTACACAGAAGTAGAAACTAGGCATCCACCAGTGTTGTACGTAATAAATATGAAATGGAGATACTGAAGTCGTGAAAGTTTGGCGCAACTGTGACAATATTATCGCAATGATCCGATAAGAGATCTCTAATAACACGTTCCTCCTTCATTACGTCAGTTGAGCTTGATATACACAATTTGTACTATAAAAAACATAATTGGATACATAACCAGTTAATAATTTCTCACTCATTGGTTTGTGGTATTAATGTGATTGCAGCGTAAAATGCCTATAAATCAAGGTATAGATCTATAACTGGTTGATCTATTTTGAGTCTTTATAATTCCTACACTACGTCTCTATTGTCAGTTCAGATTCGTTCTTTGGAGGAATTAGCGATCCAGATCATAAGTAATTATAAACTCGAAGCTATTACTACTTTCTTGCATACCTGGGCGTTTCGTTTGCACTCGCACTCACTTCGCACTCAATTACAATGGTGGATCTTTAAACTCCCCTCGCGCTCGCACTCATGAGTTGTGCCCCGCTGCACTCAAACTCCTGCCTCAAAGTACTCTCCCAAAATTTTTGCACTCATACTCATAGTTTGAGTGCCCTCATAGCCCTCTCGCACCATCGAGTGGGTGTTATAATTAATGGCTGGATTGAATACCCGGATCTCCTTTACCAACAACATTTTTTTCGAAAACAACGTCTCACAATTAGTTTTGTGGTTACTTGTGATAGATCTCACCCCTCTCAATGAACTTGGTGTTTCATCATGTTCCCCCGTTTTAGCTAATACAAGATAATACTAAATATGTATTTATACTTCATTTTGTGGGAATTTTTTAATATTTCTCAAATGATTCCTTGACAAATTAGCTAAAGCAGCTGTATTTGATGCGGCTCAATTTTTTCCTCAAATTACAATTTAGAAGTCGGGACGCTGATACCTCTGAAAAAATTAACTAAAGTCCAGGGATGTGGAATATTTTGAGATGTATATGAAATTTGTGTATTTGAAATAGTACTTGAAATGCATTCCGTATTTTGTGTTTAGTATTTTTCAAGTCGTAAATTTTTTTAAGGTATTTTGCATTTGACATTTTGTAAGTACTATACTTTCTAGTGTATTTTCTATTTCGTATACCCTAGTTGTGAGTGCAAAACACTGCACTCAGCCTCTGCCTCTTGAGTGCACATAATTTGAATGATCACTCTACCCCATTACTGTGAGCGCAGAAATTTCAAATCGGAACTCGCACTCGCACTCAATTTGAGTGCGTTGAGTGCGAGGCTGAGTGCGAGGCATGCACTCAATGAGTGCGAGTGCGCCCAGGTATGCTTTCTTGCAATAGCCTGTATTGGTTAAATTTGAATATACTGCAAATATATTCGCAATGGGATCTGAACAAGGCATCTCCAATTTCTACGCTGGAAAATCAATTTTTATCACTGGAGCAACCGGGTTTCTGGGAAAATGTCTCCTGAGCAAATTTCTTAACTCTTGCTCCGAGATAGATCGTATTTATGTTTTGGTTCGTTCTGAACCAGATTCGAAGGACGGAGTGCAGACTAGGCAATCGGAAATTGTAGACTCCAAGGTAGAGGAAAATTATTATCTTGAATATACAGTTTGTTTTTATTATTTTATCACGTAACCAGTTTTATATTATTAAATATGTATATATATATAATTATATATATTATATTAAACTGACTTAAAAGGTTCCTGTTTCCGAGTTGACTTTTCCAACTTTTGCTTTTTGAACTTTATACACCTTATTTTTTGAAACGGCTCTGCATATCCTAAACCTCGTAAAAAGGTATCAATGCGCAATCTTGCATCGATCATGATTACCATAATATTTTTCAAAACGGTTTCGCAAAGCAATATATCGAAATAAAATCGATTCGAAAAGCATTTCGATACGTCTCATGACACTCAAGTTCGTGCTCTTACCGGACTTCATATGCTAACGCTTTTGGGACAGAAAATTCCAAAACTGTGTTTGAAAACCAGTAGGATGTATGTCTATGGTGAGTCGGCCTGAAATGTCCACTGGACATTTCCCTATGCTTAAGGCATAGGGCCACCCTTCACTTTTTCCAGTGGACATTTCCACATGTTTAAAGCATATAGGTGCCCTTCACTTTTTCCAGTGGACATTTCCACATGTTTAAAGCATATAGGTGCCCTTCACTTTTTCCTCGTGGACATTTCCATGTGTTTTACTCATTGGGGTGCCCTTCATATTTTCAGTGGACATTTTCCCCATTGTTAAAGCATAGGTCCGCCCTTCACTTTTCATAATGGACATTTGCCAATGTGTAGAGGCATACACACTTTACAGTGGTTCTACTAAGTATATTATTTAAAAATAGTCATAACTGTTGAACTAGTGGGAGTTTTCAGGACATGAATTTTAGACAATCGATTATATTTATGGTAGTATATGTAAAAGTTAAAACATACACAAACTAATGCCAATGTACGTGGCAGAGTAGCTAGAGATGCGTAAAATTATAATCAGTGAATGGCTTCAATCCATGCTAGCTCCTATATGTATATATGCTTTGTTTACAGGAAATGGTCACCCCATCCATTAAGGTAAGTATAGAAAAAAAAAACAAAAATAGTTTGTTTCCCCTATATGGGGGTTTGTTTTGCTACTACATATTATCATTCCACAAAGTTTCATTTGTAGGAGTACAACTACGAAAGAAATATAAAATTTCATTCCACATTTTTACTTTTGAAAAAACAGTTTTCAAAATATGGATCCAGTTGTAAGTGTAACCCAGGAGTTCGATTTTCTCAACATTTCCAATGAGAAAAGGGAAATCATTGCTAAAAAATCAGAAAAATTCTGGGCTGCAAAAGTGGCGATGTATAACTTCACCCTCAGGATAGCAAAAATTATGGTGAATCACAGCTGCGGGGTCGATTGGCGTCTTTCATTGAAACCTAGTATGGAAATCCTCTGTAGCTGTGAGGAACTAGCCTATCTTAAGATAGAATGGGATCGGATTTGCTTGAAATTCGAAGATGCACTTCCGGATACGAAGCAAGGAATGGATTTTAAAGAATACACGGGCACCTCGAAAATACACCCTGGTATAGACGCCGACACCGGTATGGAAGTCAATGTAAGTAACCCGGGATACCTGGATATAGTTCCGAGGCTATCATCCATTACGATGAGTCCTATGAAGAAAACATTATCACCTTATCTCACTCCCGCGGCGTTGGCTGAAGGTTATTACATCATTAAATCAGATGAAATAACATGTGTCTACTGTGATGGAAAGCCCGGATGGTTTTCCGAAGATCGCCAGATTAAATATAGAAAAGGATGTTTCAAGAAATGTCCACTGGAATTAGCTTATTTCTTTGGCGATGATGACAGACGACCGAAATGGAAAAGGAGGACTGAGTCATTGGAGAAGGAATTTTCTGCAATACGTTAAAACAAACCGGGAGACATAGAGGCTATATTTCGTCTTCAGTACTTGGATAGAGTTATTGAAAGTAGAACTCAGAGATTTGGTTGAATAAATTTGGACCTCAAATTTGTCTTTATCTGATATAATCTAGCATGGATTGTAACATTTATTCATTCATATTTTGGAATTCATCATGGCAGGTTTCACAATCACTCTTCTCAGCGATGCATCTTATAATTTTTATCCCGAAAAAACGATAACTAATTTTAGAAATAAGTTAGCAACGCGAATTGACTTGGATGCACGGGACTTTGAAGTCGCTTTAACCACATGTACATACACATCAACAAATGTTTTCGTTTGTGAGGGTGAAGAAATTGGAATAGCCAGTATTTCATCAAAATCGGCTGAGTTCTTGTCTGTTAATTTACTAATTCTTAGTAATGACCGTTGGCTTGAAAGCAATTCATTAAAATGCAGGATGTTCGCACCACACAATTTTTCTGATGAAATAGATTTTTGTCAATACATTTCAAAAGTTACAAGGGATGTTTATGAAATTAACCAGAGGTCATATGTAGAGATTACAAAAGAAGCTGGTAATACAAAACTCACATATTCATTTGAATTGTCAGAGCGACTCAAGAAAGTATTTGGAATACATGAAGGCTTTGCGGAAACACAAAAGGTGCAAAAATTAGTAATATCAAATACAAGAGCAGAAGCTATAGTAGGATTTGATACTATTAACACAACTTATGAGCATATTTGGGGGGAAAACGTCGACGGAAATAACGGAGATTGTTCACCTAAAAAAAATCATGAGTGATACAAAGATGCACCTAAAGAATTACTTTGACAAGGGTGAAATAATTGCAACATCACAAGATAATCCGAATATTTTCATATCCGCGGAGAGAGACATCAAATCATTTGAAGATTTCATGGAAATTCTCAGTTTAGAAATGGATATTGAGTGGTTTATCGTGAAAGGAAAAATGTATGTTATTTCTCATGAAAATTCAAAGTTTAATGATTTTGATCTCTCACGATCTGCGAAGCATTATTTGGGATTTTTGACTGCGCAAGCCCCAGCACCATCTACAATTGTCTTCGAGAAGCAACGAGCTCGTCACAAGCTGTATAAGGGATTTGGGAATGATCTTCTATTCGTGTACTGTGATATTGTCGAAAATCAATACGTAGGTGACTCTTATGCACCTTTGATGCGATGTATGCCTCAAACTTTCAATAATGGTAAAGCCTATGAACACGAATTTTACAATCCAACATATCTACCATTGAAATCCAACTCATTTGACAATGTTCATGTGTATATAATGAATGAATCTGGGAAACCACCGCCATTCGAATTTGGGGACTTCAAGTGTACACTACACTTCCGTGAGCGAAGATACTAAAAAACAACATATACTATTAGAATGACTAAAACGTTCCAGTGTTCTGATATGGAGAGCAAGTTTTACAGAATTCATTACCCTCAATATGGGCAAGGTATTCAATATGGTGGTGGTGGAGGACTTTTATTTTATAGGGGGTCTTAAGTTCGTCAAAAGGGTGCTGGACTGGGCTCCTTCTTTGGGTCAATTGCTTGAAGGCTTATACCATTCGCTTCTAAATACCTTCTCCCCCATGCTAAAACAGCCTTAAAAAATGTTGCACTTGATGTATTGGAGGGTGGTCGCCCCCTTAGCGAGTCCCTTAAGGATCGTGGTCTTGATGCTCTTAAAGCAGTTGGTCAGGATGTAATGTCTCAGTCTGGTTCTGGATTTGGAAGAAAACGTAAGGCGGAAGATCAAGGTAGAAAACTTTACCCATATAAGAAAATCAAACGTGCACCTAAAATTGGACGAGGGACAAAAAGGCTACTAAGAAACGAGGAAAGAAAAACGGTCGTGGAATACTGAAGCTAAATATTTCCAAAACGACTAAGAAGAGTGCTCCAAAAAGAAAAAAGGAAAATTCTAGAAACATTATTTCATAATTGCCGGGCATCATTTTTTGAGGAGTGAACTCGACATTTTTAAACGTGAAGGTTACGATATGTCAATTCAAACAACTCAAACTTGTGATGTATTCCCAAATTGTCCCTTATCTGAGACTGCTGTACCATTAACATTCAATGTTGATAGTACAGAGGCCCATTATATTGACCTTAGCAAGACTCGTCTGTATTTACGCATGGGAATTTTAGATTCTGATGGTAATGCCAATGCTGAAAACATAGTTGTTGCTCCGGTCAACAATATTTTACACTCTGTATTTTCTCAATGTTCAGTGTATTTAAATGAAACATTGATATCCCCTACAAATACTTATTATCCATATCGATCAATAATTGAGCGGATGTTACTATTTTCAAAGGAGTACAATGAGACTCAATCACAATGTGCGGGTTATTTCAAAGATAATAACCCTCCAAACGTTGATGCTAATGTGACATCGTCCTATTATCAACGATGGACACTGAGTCGGGGTAGTAAAGTTTTCGAGGTAATAGGAAGACCCCATGCAGACATTTTCTGCCAACCGGACTTCCTACCACCGGGAGTAGACTTGAAAGTAGTATTTCATCGTTCAACTAAAGACTTTGCTGTTCATACTGATTTGGCACTTGTTAACCAGCCTCATTACAAATTACAAATAGTGGAGGCTAAGCTACAAATTCTCAGGCATAAAGTCATTCCAGCTGCTGCTCTGGATCATATTCGATTATGGGAGGCTGGAGATGTGGCGAATCTATATTTAAACAAGGTTAATATCAAGAGCTTTTCATTACCGATTGGGACATTGACACGGATGGAGGAGGGCGTATTCAAGGGCGGGCAACTTCCTGATCGATTGGTACTTGCAATTATACCAAGAACAAACTTAAATGGAACTTGCACAAGTAATCCTTTTGTATTTAGCGACTTTGGACTTACCAACATTAATGTTTCTGTTAATGGAGACAATTGCGAGTCTTATCCGCTAGATGTCGACTTTCAAGAAAACCGTCTACGTGTACAAGAAGCCCTAAGTAATGTCTATAGAGCTATTGGGATTGACAATAAGGACGCTAGCATCGACTACAGTCTTTCAGACTTTTTGAATAACAAGACTCTCTTTGCCTATGAAATCTCACCAATTGTCGATGCCAGATCCGTACCTCGTTTTGGAAATTTGAAAATCGAACTTCGCTTTCGAGGTGCCACAGCCATACCATTGACTGTACTCTGTTACACAGAATCCCAAGCTATCTTGAACATTGACAAGAATAAATCTGTATTTTATACTGATTACACTCAGCAGAATCAGCAATGAATACAACTCAAGTTTATAATTATTTACATGTTATATGCAAGCCTAGAAGGGCAATGTTTGATGTAGTATCATGTGATGAGTTGAAATATGTAAAATTGAATAAGTTTCCATTATGCCTTGTTGTAAATTCAGATCCCAGCACAAAGCCCGGGGATCATTGGGTGGCTATTTATATAGATAATAAGTCTAGTTTCTTAGAATTTTATGATTCATATGGTTTTGGTATAGATTACCATGCTGTTGAATTCAATGCGTTTGCAAAGAAATGTAAACTTAGAATAAGAGAGAATACAAAGCAGTTGCAAACTTGGGGTTCAACGGTTTGTGGAAATTATGCATTATATTTTTTGTATAAGAGACTCAGACGTTGCTCTCCCATGAACTTGTACTGCTCATTTTCAAATGACTTAGTTCGTAATGACAAATATGTTTTAATGTTTATTAACTCCAAAAAATATTCAATTAAAACTCGAATTGTTGTAATAAGAATGTTCATCAATCAGTTACAGAGTTTGCAAAATAAATAAATAAAACTAATACTTATTCCATCGTATAACAATTTTCTTTTTACATCCACTTCCATGTTGTCCATTTTTCCCACCACACCCAATGCATAATGTCTTAGAAATCTTTTTACGTTTTGATTTCGGTCTTACTGAATCATTTTATTCATCATCACCATAGCAGGTTTTACGCTTGGATGGATTCATTATTTTTTCAGTTTTAATCTTCTTTTCAGTAAGTATATACCGTTTTAATTTGATTAGCATGGTTGGTTTAACAGGTGGGGGTAATGCCCTTGGATTATCACCGACATCATTATAAATATTGTGAGTATCCGGCAATGGTTCTGAAAACTTTGTAAATAATCGCCTCTTGGGTAAAGTTGATTCATCAAAAGTATAATCTTCATAAAATTTTCGTTTGCTCGCGGGAATTCTTCTTGTATCGATATTGTTTTGAATGAATGGAGCTGGTTCTGAAAACATTGAAAATAGTCGTCTCTTAGGTATAGGGGATTCATCGAAAGTGTAATCTTCATAAAATTTCCGCTTACTCGGTGGAATTCTTGTTGTATCGATATTGTTTCGAATCAATGATGGTGGATCCGAAAACTTTGTAAATAATCGCCTTTTGGGGATAGATGATTCATCAAAAGTATAATCTTCATAAAATTTCCTTTTGGTGGGAGGAATTAATTTATTTGAAATATTTATGCTGTCTGGCCAATGATCCAAAACCTTTGGAACTATTTGTCGATTGGGTATTTCTTCAAAATCAAAATCACAATCATCTTCATGATCATCAAAATCGTAATCATCGTAAATTGTTCGTTTGGGCGGTCTTCTAGTTGCATGGGTTTGAATGATTGGTTGGCGGGCAGTTCGATTATTTTCTTTATTTAAACTATACTGCTGGGAATTTTGAGGCTTGGACTTGTCATGTTTCATTTTTACGAGAAGTGGTTTGTTATCTTCATACTGTTTCTTTTGTCTCAGGGATCTAGCATGTTCACCATATAAAGCTTGTTTCACATCATCACGGAATTTTGTAGAGTCCAATATATTTAAAGAAGAAGATCCATGAGAATTAGCCTCAGACATCATTAGATTATAATGTGCTTCTGGTACTAGTTTCATGCGTCGCGCCATCTTACGGGAGGAACTGAGAGATTAGGGATGATGCCAATGTTGCAAGGATCGGGATAAAGAACCCACCGCCTTTTTGTAAAACTTTACGTTTATTTTTAAAGGATGATGATTTTAATGAGAGCGTGTGAAGATGCTTTTTGTAGGGCCGCAGCTTTTCAAATGTGCCACGTGAGACTGGAACATTACCTAAAAGGAAATTCTTGGTGCATTCTGACAAAGCTTTTAGTTCTTCGTTGGTGGCCTTATTGAGGACACGTTTTACACATTTCCTGGATTTGCATTTATGAAAAAAGACTTTATTATCAATTAATCGCTTCATTTTGAAAGGTAGGTGTTGGACTCATGAATGCAACTTTGTCAATGATGAATATAAGTTAGTGTATTGGCATTTATGATTTATTTGATTACTCGCTCACTGTCATGGCTGAGGCTAAAATTAAACGTCTGTATTTGAATCCCAAATTCAGAGAGAGTTTTTCAGGACTTAATACTTTTATGAAACACTACAAGGGTGGAGAATGTAGATCCACAATTGGAAACGTTCTTCAGTCTATTCTTACATATGCTGAAAATAAACCAGCTATACAGAGGTTTAAGAGACGGATTGTGTATGTACATGGAATCGATGAACAGTGGGTAATAGACTTGATTGAAATCTCACGATATTCAAAACACAATAATAACTACAGATATATGCTTAGTATTATTGATGTCCTTAGTAAATATGCATTTGTAAAGCCTTTAAAGTCAAAAAAAAGCGCAGATGTACTGAAAGTGTTTCAAAACGTTTTAAAGTCCTCTGGTAGAATTCCTCAACGAATTCAATGTGACAAAGGAACTGAATTTAAAATGGATTTCAAAGAGTTTTGTGTGGAAAAAGGAATTGGAATTTTCCATGTTCAATCAGAGCTTCAGGCATGTATAGTCGAACGATTTAACAGAACTATTATGGAAAAAATAAGTAGATATGTCCAACATAAGGGTAGTTACAAGTTTATACATGTTTTACCTAAGCTTGTTCAAAATTACAATAATACAGTACATTCAAGTACTAAGTTTGCCCCAAGCTCGGTAAATTCCAAGAACGAGATGGAAGTATGGTATAACTTATTTGGAGAAAGGAAACTTCACATGTATAATAATCCAAAATTTAACATTGGAGACCGTATATTAATTTCTATTGATAAAAATACATTTGAGAAAGGGTATGCCAAACGTTATCACCCTGAAGTATATACTATCAATAGAATCGGTAATTCCAATCCCAGAATGTTTTATTTAACTGATCCAGAGGATAATGAACCCATGGACGGAGGGTTTTATGCGCAGGAACTTTCTAAAGTAAACTATTGACAATATCATCACCAGGACCACCGGTCTACTATATAAGGTGAGAACATTTCTAAAAAATTACATTCATCCTCAACAGCTTGTCCTAGACTTTCCAAACTCTTGGATAAATGTTGGTAAGTTTAATTTTGATTATCATGGATGGTCCTGCTTGTGTTTTGAAAACTTTCCAATTTTTATTTTCAATGTTAAAATTTTCCAGAAAATTCAACAAGACCATGGACACTGAAATCAAACATTGTATTAATGCTGTGGAAGGTAACTCCACTGCTGAAACTACATCTATTGGAGGATCTGAGAGTGGAATATCCTTGGATAACATGGATATCGATTCCGGAGATGTCGCCGGTGGTGTTGTAAAACTTAGAGGACCTAAGAAACCAACATTTCGCATTCATGGAAATCCAATGGACCCGCACCGCCCAAAAGTTTGGTTCTCAAAGGCCGGAGAAGGAACAAAGCGTGTATTCATGAATATTTCAAGACTCTGCCTCAATGGAACCAAGATGCGGATGAACTTCAAAGTAACCCAAACCGCTGAAGTTATTAGTAACCTTGTGTATTACTACAATGTCGTACATGCCGATGTTGATGAACTTTATGAAACGTTATCCAGCTGTATGGCACAGACTGAAGAACGTATTGCTAAAAGAGACGGTAAAATTTTAGAAAGTAATGATACTCCAGATGGTGTATGTAAATAGATTTAAAACGTTTGTGTAAAAATTATAAATAAATCTTACATTCACTTTTACAAGTATAAATGCTGCTTTTCTCTATGAATCATGAACCATTCTTCCATATTCTCTCATCAACTTGTTTTCATAAATACATTTATAGACATTCGAATTTTACTCCCAATTTTTCTGTTCTTTCTGACTATTTCAATTAATACTCTGCTATCTTTATTCCTTCATAAACATTGTGCATTCATACCCCAAGACGTTGGAAATAATGGCTCAGGCTTCGCTGGATAAACAGTCTATGGAAATGGATTCAACTATTAGTGGTAAGAATAAGTTATTGCTTCCCCGCAGGCGATTACCGCGGCGCGCGCGCACGTAGCTGTAACGGTTTGGCCGCAAAAAGGGAGGGGACGCAGGAAGTCCCAAACCTTACCCTATATCTGCCCCTTCCTTCGCCCCTGCGTACAAACATAATATGATTGAGAAGACATTATCTACTTTTTTTAACAGCAGTTGTAGCTAATGTGATTCATGAGGAAACTGGCATTGATGTGTGTGGTACTTGGGATTGGCTTAAAGTAACACCAATGAACATTAAGCCATCATATTCCCCATCATCTTCGTCTACAGGATCAACACCTGAAATATCCACTGATGATTCCACCAAGCCAATGATTGATCCAAGAGTGAATAAAAGAAAGGCGACTACACCTCTCAAAGATGCTGGTATGCTAAAATCAGCAAAGAGCCGTGTAAAGTTGGACAAACTTGCTGCCAAAAAGAAGAAGGATCAACATGGTGGTGGTGTGATTAAAAGACTGTACCCAGTCTTTATCGACCCTGTTGACTCTTATTAGACATTGTGCAAAGACACTTTGGATGCAGAACAGATGGAGCGGAATAGGACTGTATTTGTCTCCATTGATCGTGTATGCGGTGAATGCGATGAACGACAGTTCACATTCATTCAGGATGGGAATAAGATTTGTATGCGTTTTATTGACTTTGAATTTATCAGTCGATATTACAAGAATTATTTTAATATGAATATTTAATTTTATTTATTTGGATTAATAAAAATAACACAATCATTATCCGGGAATACATTATTTCTAAGCCTATATTTATCATCCTGAGTCTGGCTGCAATCAATCATAAGGTATCCATGGGGTATGGATATGCACTGTTTATATGCCTCCTTAATGAGTGGGTACTTCTTACCACAGTTCATCATCCATCCAATCCGGTTAACTTCTTGGGTCTCCCTCGGGTTTTTAAACAAACAAATGTACTTGGCATTAGTAGTTAGTGGACGCAGCCCATCATGGAAAAAGTTTTGAGTTATGAATATGATGGAGCAATTTCTATGGTGACTCCCTCTAACAAATGCCTGCAGGACTTCTTTAGACTTTGAAGCCTCCTCCATCAAATCATCCAAAATGTACAAGTATGGATTAAGCAGATCGTCACCATATTCTGTGGGGAGTCCTTCATGGAATTGTATTTCAGGGAATTCTTTTTTAATGGATGCAAATACGTGGGGCTGATTTATCCCATAGCACTATACCACATACTTTACATTGGGAAATATGATTTTGTTTCGACGGGCTATTATGCTCTTAGTTAGGACTGATTTGCCCGACATTGTGGGACCAGAAAAAATAAAATTAAAAGGTGCATGAAGAGAGTAGTCAAATACAGGTGCATCCATGATGAAGTATGAATTGAGAATAATATGAAAAATAAAGTAATGTGTGTTATTTGTTTGTAAGTATTTTTGAATTTTTTCTAGGAATTATTATTTGTTTTTCAATATAAATAACCGGATACATACATGTTGATATTTAACATATACAATGACATACACAATAATATATACAATATATTAGTTATACACGCATATATTACATCGGTCTACGCATGTCATCATCAACAATTCGTAAACATTCATCTAAATTATTACATATGGAATGTCCTTATGCCCATAGGCTAAACTAGAATTAAAATCTACATGAAATCGTTTATTATCAAAAGCTGTCAACCCTCTCTTCGTTTCGTTTGTATTATAAATTCTATGACCTACAGCTGCTATTTTTCTATAATTAACAACAGTACTTGAGCCTAGTGTTTTGAGAATTCTATCATAGTCCTTGAATTTCTGATGTCGTTTTACAAAAGACTTTGGAATACCCTTAGCCTTTTTATCAACTATACCATCCTGAGATATTTATGTATACATTTTAGCTTTTAAAAATCTCATGGACTTTATTGGATGGCCTGCAGATACATCTTTCATTACCCCTCTCACTTTTTTATTCTCATCTTTAAAATAAGGTGCCCATTCGGGGTCTACTCTAGGCGCTGTATTGTAGGGTTTAAAATTAGAAAGGTCAAACAACTCATGTTTTTCAAGCATATCCCTGTATACATCTAAAGTATGATTACCACTCTCAATATGCACCATAAGGCTATCAGTGTCAGTGCCTATTAGTTTCAGCTCACAGCCAGTATCACTATTATACAAGGTTTTAAGATATCCATAATAAAAATCATACATTACATTTTTACTAATATCGAGACATGATATTCCTGTATATATGGGCTTATTCAAGTATGCATTAGTTTTCCTCATAATGAACAATGCTACATCACGGTTTACAAGTACAATATCCTTCAAAGTTGCCTTTTTGGCAAAATTAATTGCACAGTCAGAAAAAATTCCATTACAATTACGCTTTTGTGTTAACAAATATATTTGGGATCGATCTCTAACCTGTTCAAGGCTCTTCCCGAAAACGGCATTTATTAATAGCTTCCAGAAATCCTTCTCAAATTCTGTCGTAGCTAATCTTCTCTGATCTGTGCATAAATCTATGTACCCCTTAAGCCAGGCCGATTGTTTAAATTTTAAAATTCGATGAACCTTGTCTAATTTCATTCCTAGGCGTAGATATGTTTTTAGAATAGTGTAATGCACGACATATTTAATTTTCTTATTCAAATCTGTGACTAGCTTTCTATTTTTAAGGGCTCCTTCAGAAACTTTCAACTCCTTCATCTCCCATTGGTATGACGACATTTCATCAATATTAACAGCTCGTTTTTCAGGTGCCAAAGGGTAATTAATAAAATATTCATGCAAGCTCTCATCTACACTAAGATCTACCTCAAAAAAGTACCCTTCAGAACCATCATTAGGCAAATCCATTATATTTGTTTCATGAGAGAGATACACAACTTCCCCATCTGTCAACCATTTAAACCCACCTGTAGGGAGATGAGAGTCCATTGCCTTTGCATATAATGAATTGGCATCCCAGTACATTATATATGAACATTTTTGGGATTTGTCATAACTATCCTTCATATATTTATTGTTAGCATCTGCACAACGTATGGAGCCTGTACCTGCATAGCCTCCTCTAATTCCAGCTTCTAAAAATGTATGGGTGTCATTGTCCCTGATGTATTCTAGGTTAACCTTACTAAATTTTAAAGCAGCCTGCCAAGTTATCATAGGTAAACTCAAAAACCGTGCAGGATCAAGCTGGAACTTATTCGAAACAATATCGCGGAAATTTTGGAATACGTCAGCAAGTAAAGAAACATCTAACTGACAATAAAAATTGCAATATTCTCCCATTGTCTGAATTCCAAATGTTTCCCAAACTAATTTTGCATGCTCATAGTCCCCTGGAGTAATATGCTCATCTTTTAATTTGGAATAGAATGCATCAATACCTGGCAGTTCCTGTTTTTCCAAATCACTATATGACTTGATAGTTTCATAAGGGAAAACCCCCTTTCTAAATAAAAGACGCTGCTGTTCTACTGCCTGGGGAAAATCTCTTGTAAATACCTCTTTAGTTACCCTGAATTTATCTTCCCCTTCAACCCCTAACACTTCCGTAAGTTTATCCAGCGAGGAGTTTAAAAATCGTAGACTGTCAATGAATGTCAATGTATCATTAATCTCAATAGACATAAACGTTTCGGTGCTCAGAGGTACTACAGAGACGTCCTCAATCAATTCATGGTTTAAATTATAGACTATAGGATGGCTGTCATAACCACTAAAATTATGTACAACGACTGGTATTTTAGAACACCAGCCGGCCCTAATGTTACAGGAGCTATGCGCATGCCCTATGTACATATACGTATAATGATCGTGATGCTCTACAGGTGCCCAACCATCTTTCTCCTGTGGATCAATATCCTCATTACAGAAAAAACAAATCGATTGATTAATTTCAGCCATTTTCTCAGCACTTGGATATATTCGATTCCTTGATGCATGTTCTTGCCTATCCTTTATCTTTTGACTAAGAGCTTGGGAAAAGGAGATTAAATCTCTGAAAAAAGTATCCATCAGATTTTCATCATCTGATTGAATATGATGAGTACTCTTGTGTTCAACTTTTCCATATGGATCAACACAAATGTATGAATACTACGGAATATGCTCGTGTGTGTACTGTTTAGTCCCTCCTGACTTTGAAAGTCTAAAATGGAATTCATGAAGATCATGAACCTTGGAAAATCTATAAATTGGGAGCTGACCATCAACCTGTACTTTAGGAACTAATTTGGACTCGAAATCTAAGTAAATAATGAAAGGAGCTGGAACCATAAAACTATAAGAATTAAATTTAATCGAAGCATCCGGATTCTCTATGAAACTTGCTTTCTGTGCACCTATCTCAACACATCTTTCCAAATGTCTCTGTAGCGTTTCGTCTGAAGCAAACGTGGTTAAACAATATCTACATAAGTGTTGCCTGTTTTGCACTTTGGAATTATTAAATAATTGCTGAATATCGGTGCAAAGGACAAAGTGTTCAGTGGAAGGTTCGTCGACTCTAGGCAAACACGCTCATTAGGTTCAATAATATTTTCTACCTGTTCCTGCTGAATTATAAGGATTAAGTCTAATTCATACTGTATATCTTTTTTTATACGTGGTCTGCTAGTCTTCCTACTATCTTTATTTTCAGCTGGTGCTTTACCCTGAGGACTGCTTTTACTAATGTACAATGGAAAACTATGTTTCTGTAACAATTTTCTCCTTTTCTGTGCTAACTGTTTTCCTTTCAATTTCTCTAATAATGGATGACTACTTGTAATTCCCGTATCATCAAATCCGAATACATTTACTGAAATATTGGGGTTAAGCTTTTCAAATAAAGGTAGTTGTTCAACTGTCATAGGCATTTGGATACCATCTAGCTTAAATTTTTGAATTATTTCTCTATATGTTTTCATTTCTTCTACCTTATATTTAGAAGACTTAATACCTGCAGCTACAGCAAATAGAAAGCATGCATTTAAATCCCTGTCGTGTTTAAACAATGCCTGTCTTTCAGTAAGCTCCTCGGAATTATATGCCTCCTGACTGTTATCAACATTAACGAATAGGCCCTTTTCTCGACAAGCTAGCAAGTATGGTAATGGTAAATAGGAACCCCCACGAAGTGGTTGGTATTTCATAATTATCATATCTAAAATAGGAATGTCACACAATGCGAGGCCTGACCCATTTTGACAGTACTCGTCAATCATGTTAACTAATTTTTCTACAATGATACTAAGAGTAAACTCTATTGACTCTCTATGTAGGATAGTGTGCGCAAATGAAGACATCCACTTGTTAAAACGGGACACGCATTCGGGCTCTAACCTTTCAAATATGCAGTGTAAATGAATAATTATTTTTATATTCCTAAAATT
Source organism: Allacma fusca (assembly GCA_947179485.1). Taxonomy (NCBI): domain Eukaryota; kingdom Metazoa; phylum Arthropoda; class Collembola; order Symphypleona; family Sminthuridae; genus Allacma; species Allacma fusca. The sequence goes on from OX359245.1 coordinate 61,373,595, forward strand.
ATCCATATCGGAATTAATTTGTTGCATGAGTTGTGTCTTTATGCATTCAAAAAAACCTCTGAGGTCTCCAGCTTGTGCACTGTTATCTATATCTATTCGGTATGACCTTAATGAATCAGTAAATGCAGCATGAGAGGGGTACAGTGTAAATATATTATTTATTGGTGCTTCAGCACCATCACCAATTTGAACATTATGAACAAGTGTATTATGATTGTTAAAATCTAACTGTCTTCTAAATCTCATATTGCATAATGTACAAAACAAACTGTCTTCTTCTACAAGTTCTCTATGACATTGGGCTAAGTGTACATCAATTTCTTCCCTATTTACAAATTCCAAGTGACATGACCTACACCGGTTGTGCCTGTAACAATCATTAATGAAATTATACGTACCTCTATTATGATCCATTTGATGACTTGGACCAGCAATTGCATTATCACTATTTGCACTATTGTCAATGTTTTCAGCTTGTTGAAGTTGATCAGCGCTAAATGCCCGCATATTACATATTTTCGGAATTGTGTTGACCTGGGGGATCCGAATCTGCATTCGGATTTTAGGAATTCCCTCCAGGTCAGGAGCTATGCCCATTTAATTAAAAAAAAGGAATATGTGAAAATGTCCACTGGAAAAAAGTGAAGGGCGCCCTATGCCTTAAGCATAGGGAAATGTCCAGTGGACATTTCAGGCCGTCTCACCATAGACATACATCCTACTAAAACCATCCCAAAAACCTCAAGCTAAACCCTGGAATTACGTTTATTTTGACTAGAAATAGAAAACGAATGTGAGGAGAATTGCACCAATACACATTCAAAATTGTTATTACTATCAAAATGTAAATATTAATGAATTATAGGTGTTTGAAAATGTCCTGAAAGACAAACCTGCTCTACTGGAAAAAATCTGTTGTCTTAAAGGTGATATGCTTCTTCCAAATTGTGAATTTAACGAATCGACAATGGAACTTATAGGGGATGTTGAGTTGGTGATACACTGCGCCGGGGCAATTTACTTCAACATGGCACTTCCAAAAATCATGACGCTCAATGTGGGCGGTACTTATAACGTTCTTACAGTCGCAATCCAAATGAGGAACGTCAAGGTAACACAACACAAGTACAATTCAATATACGGTTTACTGAACTATTGCAAATCGCACACCGTTGAAAACATTCATTTGTCAATAGTGAATTTTACATTCCGTTTATGCAAGTTTACAATAAACTAATATTCTGCAACCCTCATTGTTTTTGATCATAGTAATAACCTAGTATTCATGTCTCCAACAGGCCTTTGTATACGTTTCAACGGCGTTTTGTATGCACCAAGATACTCCATTGGAAGAAAAGGTTTACGAAACAACTATTGATCCATTAGAAGCGTTGAATGTCTTCCAAAACATGCCTAAAGAGTGGCTGAAATCTGTGACCAAAACGTAACTGGCGAACGTGTTAAGCTTTTTTTAAAAAAAAATATTTAAAGTAGTACATTTGTTTAAATGATTTCTCTTTTTGAACAAGGATTTTGGAAGACAAGCCAAACACATATTCGTATTCAAAGCATATGGCAGAAAAGCTTGTGGAATCATTCAAGAACCAACTTCCAATTTGTATAGTTCGTCCCGGTGCCAGTTAGCTAACAAAAGATTCCAAAAAATATAATAAATAAAATTCCCTCGGATTAAAACGAAAATAAAATATTGTCTAACAAATGTATGTTATTAGTTCTAGGTGCACACAAGGAACCTCTTTTAGGATGGAGTAACACTAGTTCTAGTATTAGCCAATACTATCACATGATATTTTCCGGAGCTTACCAAACGCTTCTAATTAACCCAAACGGAAGGTTTGCTATAACACCAGTAGATTACGCTGTGAATACAATTTTGGCAGTTGCTTGGAGACGTGGAACATTGTAAGAATCAATGTTTCTTTTCAAAAATGTATTTAAATATTGTTTTCACATTTACTTGATTTTACTTTTACTAGTTCCGACAGCGGACTTGTTGTGTATAACTGTGTTCCGAAATCAGAAAATCAAGTTTTACACCGGCAAGTTATAAACTGGGGCTACGACACTGTACAGAATCAATCCAACGCAATTATTCATTACATATTTTCACCCGGTTATTCTACCAGTAAATTCATGTTCCGTTGGAAAAATCGTCTATTTTTTGAGCTATGTTCGTTTCTGATGGGTCCTTTTGGGCAAAATAGGAAACACAGGTAAATATACCATAATATGTTTTAAGCACATTGCATTTTGAGCAGATCTTGAATTTCTTATTTTAAAAAACCACCCTTTCGCAACAAAAATTTACAATTGGTTCAATTTAAATGAAGCATAAAGATTTCAATGATATTTAGATTAAACTAGCGGCTTACGTTAACATAAAACCCTATAAAACGATAGATACTTTCCTTAAAATACGAACTTTAAGTTACAGCCGAGAATAGTTTTTCAGCTCTCTCGGTTTGTAAATTATTTAAATAATAAAATCATTCATATTTATTTCAGTTTGGCAATGCAGCAACTGAAAGCATGCTCGATTGCCCAAACATTCATGCCTTTTTCTTTAAATGAATGGAACTTTATTACTACAAACATGGAGCGCCTGGATCTTGAAATGAATCCAAAAGACCGAATTATATTTTATACCGACTTTGGCGAAATAAACTGGGAATGATTTGCAAAAAGCTTCATCAAAGAGCTCAGCATGTTTTAAAATTTGGAACAAAATAATGATGCTATGTGACCGTTACAAGGTTTTGTTCAGCATATGAAAGATTATGGTACACACATATCAATACTACTGGGCAAATATACCCGAATAAAATTTTCTTGTTCAAGTACATAAACATTTATTTTTCGTTTTACACGATTGTTTATAGGAAACCACACAAAGAATAATGATTTGGTTTTTTTGGTGCATGTTCCGCCTCATATATGTTGGAGGACATATAGTTGCACATGAAAGACCAATCCATAAGGAGTAGAAATCGTCCTGGGGAGTATCTGTATGGCCTTAATATATCAAAAACCATTACGATAGGCGACCACTTAATTGGGATTATATGATACTGTTTCGAACGTAAATTCAATGTCATGAATCGATTCCAGGGTAAATCTACCGACCCCAGTCTGGTTGACTTCGTCAACCCAAATGCCTCCTGAATCCATTATAAGTTACATAATAGCCTAGTAGATTATTGTGAGCAAAACTAGCAGAATTGATTTGACGAAAAGGGCATAAAGCCTGGTAGACAAAAAAGGAAGCAAAACACAAAGCTGTCCTTGGTAACAGGCCATCCCAGATAAATCATTTTAGCATGGTATATCGCTTTGTGGATGGTTGCAATATCATCGTCAATTAGTGTAAAGAAATACATTGGTAACACTACTTCCCTGGCACATCGGCAGGAAGTTCCTTGCTGTTGACAATAAAATGTAAATGGGGATGATAAATATACTGTGCTCACTGTTTGTTGTAGCACCTTAAGATCTACACTGATGTTCGGCTCGTTCTAATGGTCACTTTGTACCCCCGGAATAGAATTCGTGGTTGAGTTCTGAAATATTGATCTGTTAGTATCGCTGGAAAATAATAGCAGTTCACAAGGGTAGCTCTAATAGTTACTGGTACTTGTGTTTGATCTACTAAATTGACCAAATAATGCTTGGCGGAGACATAAAAAGATAGTAGTAAAACATGATTTGTTAATTCAAAGTATAGATAGGGCGTACTCTAGAAAATTAAAGCACGTCATGTTGTTGGCGTGGCTGCTTGTCAGTCCTCGCGATAAATGCCTAACCCAAAGATGGGCTCCTCGCCTGAAACTAGGCCTTGTAAATAGGCAACTAGGAATGAAGGAAAGCAAAACGGATAGGTTTTAGGAAAGTAACTAGGAAGGTTATAGAATTTATGTCAAAACTAGGAAATAGAATAGGAAGGCTGAGAACATGTAAAATAATAGGCGAGTTCATAGGAAGGGTGAGGGAATTGGAAGGATCCTAGGAAGGACTACCGGGAAGATATATTTGATGCCAACCAGCGGCAAGAGATGAAACTGGTTTGTATGATTTCTGCTAGTTATTTGTATTGGACCGTATTACGTTGAATAAACGACATAGTCAAAAACAAACTGTGAAGAAATTCCACCCATATGGACCCCACTAATAGATAGACGTCTAGATTCGGTGTTTATTATTTATTATTGGTGTTAGACATAGTGTGCTGTGAACAGGGTTTATTTTTAGTACATTAATATTCTGAATGCTGCTAATGTTGAAATGTATCTTCCGGAAAATCAATCCAAACTTGGAAATTATCATGTGTTCGTCTAACAATATATATTTTAAATTATGACAATTATCATATTTACACGCTTATGTTAATGTATATTGTTTCTCAACGCTATTCGTAAAGATATGTACAATTTTGACCAAACCGGCAAAGGCATACCCAACCAATTAAGGCTGAACAAAGGCAATTCAGACTGAACTAGGAATTTTGTAGGCCCTACTAGGCAATTTAATAATCTGACAAGGAAATAGGAAGGGCAATTATATGCCCATTTTAGGAAAAGTAAATCAGCAAAAGTTCGGTTTAGGAAGGGTATTGGGAAGGACAATCGAGATTACATTGTAGAGGTAAGGTTTCAGGCGAGGAAAACCAGTTGCCCATCTTTGGCCTAACCAATATCACCTTACATGTAAACCTATTTACAGTGAGACATTCCCTAATTTCTTAGAACACCATTGATGTTTAATACCATCGGTTCGGTCGGTCGACCTCAAGAAATTAAATCATGTCACATTTAAACACATGTTGATGTATGTATGTATATACGGCTCCGACAGAAGTGATGTCCTAGGTAAAAGGTCTCTGGACAAAACTTTTAGGTATGTATACATACCTATTACAGTATTGACAGACAGCAGTCGTGCAAATATCCCTTCGTCCCTTGGTGACTGCGTTTTAGTGCCTGTCACATGTGAATTTTATAATTAGTTTATTTTCCTATATTTAAATACTATTCGGAATTGCACTCTGAAAAAATGTAACTTGAGGTTTAATATCAATCATATATTAGGCATAAAGTTCCAGTAATGAGTCGGGTACTGTGGATTTCAATTCAATTTCAGGGGTTTTTCTTGTTTTTTTATTTTGTTATCCTTGTAAATCAGCGTCAGCCATTAATTCGGACCACAAAGGTTCGAAACATTTTGAATAACACAAGTGTGTGACTCATTTATGATTGCCTAATTGACTAACAATTTATGCATTAATTCTCACAGCTTCGTCAAGATCTGTAATAATAATATCCGGGTTATAAATTTAGCTACATGTAATTTTATTCAAAACCAGCTTCCCGATGTCATAATGAATCATATTAGATGGATAAATACATCCATTAAATAATCAGGGATCACATTCTAAGAACTTATCTGCAACTATTGTAAATAATAAAACTTGGAAAAACAAACAAGTCGCAACAAATGAGAATTGAGGAAGGATTGCAAAGAGCCCTTTATGCATGGGAACACTGCTTCTCCTTAGTTGCTTATTAACAAATCCCGCTGTACATGGCGTTGATCATCTGGGCATCTAAGGCGGACTAGGCGGTCCTTTGCCCTAACCGACTAATGGCCACGCTGCTGCTTTTCGGAGTAATGGTCTGAATAGCAGTGTTAGCGGCAAAAGCGTATGCTGAGTAATGCATGATACTGTCAAAGTCATATGGCATGTTGTATAGGGCAGCTACGGCAGTGGTGTATGTAACAAAGTTGTATTGGTACTCTAGAATGGACACAAAAAACTAGCAAAATTCCAGAGGATTCAAATTTCGCACTAACATAGAGTGCTCTGACTGTAACATCCCCCCTGAAGCAATAAATACTTGTTTTTAAGCGCAAAAGAATACACCTTTGATATTTCCGAAGGTGAGCTATGTACGCATTTGTATTTCCTCAAAGTGTGGAATCAAATGGAATAAGTTGAATTTAATATTTGTAAACTTACGGCTCGGAATATTATTGAAATTTATTGTCACGTAGTTATCTCTGTCGGACCGGGATTGGGTGTGGTAAAATCCAATGGTATGTATCAATTCATGAGCAACGAGCCCACTTATAGCACAAGTTCCGGAGGGGTAGTCACCCTGAATGTTGACAGTATTCGCTTTCCCAGACTGCTCTCCTACATCAGCCCAACAACCAGTTCCATCCGCCCCCCTCACAATATTAACGTAGCTGGCTATAAGGGATAATTCCTTGAGGCCATCTGTAGTTGCTGCCTACAGTCCCTTGCTTGAGTTCTTCCAATTGGTCTTCTTTGAGTCTCATGTCGCCCCCAGGGTAAGGTCCCCTTTCGTCCATGTTGTCTCTGCGAACAGCTGGAAACAAAATGAAAGAAACTATAGATCCTAGATAGATTCCTGTATAGATTCTTAGAAAATAAAATAAATCTCTATATTTTACAACTGAAAAGTTTTAATAAAAACAGCAACTTCAGGCATATCAAAATCGACGAAAAAAGGTCGGTTTGTGCAGGACACTGTTGCGACCAAAAGCAGTGAGAAGAAAATATTGAGGGTGTTCATTTTTCAGGTTGCTTACTTGTTTCGGCAATGTTGCAGATTTAAATGTTTATAGGTGCTGAATAAATCTAATAATGTAAAATTAACAGGATTTCGCCCTTTTATATGAAATGTTTTTACGGAAACGAGTTCATATGCCGGAACATTCAAATTTAGCTCCAGCTGTGTGCTGTCGAAGTTGCTTCCTATAAGTAAATGATTAATTGCGGCATTTCTCTCCTTGGATTTTTGTTTGCATTCCTATTAAAGCTTTGAAAACTAATCCATAATTTATAGAAGTTTGCTTAGGATGATTGTAAAAAGCTTCTCAAATGGTGATATGTGTGTACATACGTTTGTAACCAATAATATTCAGTCCTGATTGGGAGTGTACAAATAACGGTTGTAAACATTGAAAATTTGTTTGACTATTCCGTCGTCCTAACCTGATCACATCTGTTAGCAGATAAATGAATGGGAACATTACTGATAGTTAAGTTTTTACATAATTTTGTTACAAGCTCATAGGTACGCAGGGTGCAAGTAATGAACAATAAATTGTTGCAGAATATAAATTAGTATGTTATGAAACTTTGTTAAAACATATTCAGGAAACATTTTGGGGCGTTTCAAGAGCGAAGCCCAGCAGATATAAGGAATAATCTTAATTGAAAAAATCCAGATTTTAGAGAAATGCACCAGTGTTTCAAACGAAAGTTCGCAGTATTGTGTTCCTTAATTCAAATTGAAATATTTAAGTCCGGGATTTGTATTAGTTCTCAAAATATTGGTTTAAGGAAATTTTCCATAAATATCTCTCCAAGTACTAACTATTTGATATTTGCATGTTAGCGTAGTTAAAGCAGTATTCGGTCTTCCCTTTGGATGATCCCGAGATACCGGCCGTGATAAAAACATGTTGCACCTTCTGTAGGATTGTACGAATTAAAAGCACACATTAAATAAGTTACATACGGTAGTCGCTCTTATGGAAGAAAAAGTTGTTGTCTACAAGGGATGCTTCATTGATTAAAATCTGCTCCTCTACAGTTTAGATAAAATGCAAACGAGCTTTTTAGTGTGAGAATTTAACCTTGAAATGACGAGTGATTGCATCTGCATATCTACTGGCGATTAAACCAACAATTTAAGCTCAGAGTAAATTATAGTATTCAATTCCCGTCCATTATAATTTCATAACTTGAACGAGTAGAGCCCAGAGACGGATGGTCCAGTGTAACCTCTAGCTGTTCAATTTTATCTTCAGTAACACGATGCTTCTTCTTTACACCACAGCCGTCTTGGCTGCGTTTATTGTCGGGGCTATTTTATACGCCCGTTGGCATTATGGGGAACTGGAGAGTGTAGGAATACCGACAGCTAAGCCTGCCTTTATTTTTGGAAGCGACCCCAATATCCATGATGTTGTAGTTCATGAGAAAGACTACGAGAGGTTCAAACAATTTGGAGACATTTGGGGAGTAAGTTACTATTGCTATTTCATTATTTTGCATATACGCAAAATACGCTAGTACTTAATTGTGTTTAGCGCAATTGACTTAAAGACGAATCTTATTAATGGTTTGATCTTATACGGAGTAAAAGTATCATTGTGGTAAATTGAAATGAGGTCAAATTCTGGATGCCAGCATTGATTCCTATACCCAGTAACCCAAATTTCTGACCTACAACTTTGTATCTTGTAAAGGAATTGTTTTTTTTTTGCAAGAATATATTATATTTACTACTTATTTGAATAACCTTGATCAGAGTTATGAAGGAAGATCCCCGCAAGTATTCATAGCTGACCCTGAAATAGCTCGACAAATTCTTATCAAAGATTTTGAAAACTTCTGAAATCGCCGCATAATGGAATTTGGACATGAACTAATCAACGAAATGCTTGATGTACTGCCTTGTAAGTCTTATCTTTTAATTAGTGAAACATAATCGAGACTGAATTAGTACAGCTAAAACTATTATCTGGTGAATAGCATGAGGACCTATAAAATATGGCTTGTTGTCTCAATTTATGGTAATATTTAATGTTAGACGACACATGGAAGGTACTGAGGACGGCCTTTACTCCAGCTTTTACTACGGGCAAAATCAGGGGCATGAGCAAAACGATCGAGGATGCTGTAATTGACTGTGTTAACTATGTAGACAAACAAGTTGGCGATTCGTCTGGGACAGTGTTGGATGTGAAAAAGTAAATTTAGGAATTATTCATTATTTTTCAGCAATTATTACCAAATTAAATTATGAAATTTCATCAGCAACGTTGAATTGGCTGGATAAGGCGTAACTCATGACTACTCAGACTTATGGATGTTAATTTGAGTTTCTTGACAAATCTCCATTTCTCAGATTATTCTCAGCTTTAACGACAGATGTCATCGCCAGGTGCGTCTTTGGAATGAAATTAAATGCCGTCAATGATGGTGATAATGAGTTCGTGAAGGCAACAGCAGATTTAACTGGGGACTCTGAGGATCCACCTAAATTCTTATGTGCCTTGCGTAAGTTCATCAGCAATGCTATCAACAATAATTATTATATTTTGTATAGTTATGTTGAGCTATTGCTGCAATTCTATGTTTGGATTTTTATTTAGAGACTTTCCGATTTCTTGCAAAGGGGATCCCAATATTCCCAGTAAAAGCATTGGACTTTTTCGGTGGAATCCTACGAAATGTGATGAAAACTCGACGAGAAGAAAACAACCTGCAAAATGATATGGTCGATTCACTAAACGAGCTGATGGCAAAAGTACCTACTCCAGAGTTTAAGCAACTTAAAATTACAGAGACAACTATCTTGTGTCAAGCACTTATCTTCCTTTTTGCTGGTTTTGAAACCACAGCCACAACCCTTACAATGTTGAGCTATTATTTGGGGAACAACCCCGACAAGCAAAAGAAACTCATTGAAGAACTGGACGAATTAATGGAAAAGAATGAAGGGAAAATAACCCATGACAATTTGTCAGAATTACCATACATGAATGCTTGTATTAACGAGACCTTGAGATTAGTCTCGCCAGTAGTTCGGGTTGAGCGAGTGTGTGCTAAGGATTGGAAACATGAGTCCGGTTTGATCATTAAGAAAGGATGGACGGTACTATTCCCTAATCATTCTATCCACCGGAATGAAAAGTATTGGCCAGAACCGCATAAATACATACCGGAGAGATTCATGCCTGAAAATAAGGACAAGTTCAATCCCTATGCTTTCATGTCATTTGGTCAAGGACCACGAAATTGTATTGGGTCAAGATTTGCCAAAGAGGAACTCATTTACAGCCTGGCATTAATTCTCAAAGATTACTACTTCGAAGCTACTGATGAAACAAAACTTGAATTTAAAAAGGGTCGTATGTTTTTATCCCAGTATCAACCCGTCAAAGTTAAAATCGCTCGCAGACAAAAGTAAATATCTTTGATTTAGAGTTAGCTGAATTTCTCAACTGTTTAAATGGGTAAATTATCTATATTGACAATATAATAACATCAGTCTTAATTGAAGCCCATTGCATCTACAGAAACTTATTACAAAATAATTTCAGTTCATAATTCATACACAAATAGTCTTTATCATTTTTCGTAGCTTGTTTAGATCGATAATTAAGAAAGGAACTGGAATCAAAATATCTAATACGTCTGCATATTTTATCCACTAACATCGTCCTGGCTTTACACCTATTAGAAGATTTTGGTTTGAAAACAAACCTATATCTGGAAGAGATAAACAAAGATTTGTGAAAATTTAAGCACTGATTTAGCATTCTAGTTAAAATTTGTTATAGTTTTAAATTTTTCGATGCTACAGAATAATAAAGTATATTTGTGTAGCTTTATGTGATAACCCTTAGACAACGTACACTTAGGCTGGAATACTAAACGGAAAAACAATACTGAATAATGACAATCATGCATATTTACAATTAGTGCGATAAAGAATTGTGACGTAAAGGTGGGTAGGCACAAACAAAATTTTTTAGATTCATAAAAAAATACTTAAAATATTAAAGGGGGAAATTAATGATTCTCCTAAAAGGTTTTCTTTTATAACTATTTTATATCAAATTATTAAGCAGGGACGGGAATTCGAATTAGAATCGGAATTATAATCAAAAAGTTCGGGTATCCGGATCGATATTGGAATCGGAAAAATATTCACAAAGGTATTTGTATCCAAAATCGGATTAGAATAGAAACAAGGGTATTCGAATCGATATTCGAATATTTTTTTATGATTTCCGATTCCAATAAAGTATCGATTTCATTGGGCTCTATATTGCCACGTGCGAGAAAAAGTTCATAGGAAGCATTTTTTGAAAGCCGCACATGTAATTATAAAACCCAAAGGCGAAGTTCCGAACGGTTGGTAAACGAAAAGTGTATGCTTGTTAATGGGCATTGAGTTGAAGCCCATTTTTTCAAAAATTCCTGCAAACAGGATGAGATAGCTGCTGTTAGACGACATCCTCAACCACGTACCATCAAGTGAAGGTGAAACTGACACCGAAGGACCAACGCCAGAGCCCACAACACCTCTTAGAGGATTTGAGAATTTCCACCCCAGTAGGACTTCCACTCCCGCTGTCTCTTCTGGTCCCGCAGAAAACGATTCGATCTTCGTCACCACTCAATCAGTAAGTACAAACATTTACGCTAGTACTACACAATTTCGATGTTATTTTTAACGACAAATACAGTTTTATGTATATTCTATATGTTAAAATAATATTGTAGAGCTAAAAAGTTGATTCAACTCCAGTGGAAACAATGGGGACATTGTTTGCCCTTCCTGGTAGAATGTTAAGTAGTTTTGTAACACTCAATAAATGTAACGTTAACCACGCCACTACTATCTCCCAATACGGCTCTTGTCGGCCAATGTATCTACGCATGGAACGCCATGTAATCAAATGGCGCTCCGCTAGGTACATATGTAGAGGAAGACTACCCTCAAGTTAGCGTGCGTTTGA